>BQNB010046565.1:0-43622 GCA_026074375.1 Tanacetum coccineum
TATTTTTGTATTTTATGGAAAGCAGGTAAATTATAACACCCCGTGTTTAAGGGTCATTGTACGTCGTCAAAAATTCACTAATTATTTTTAGTATTATACGTGTTTACTTTTAAATTGAAATCGTTAAGTTAAATCACGTAAGCTAAAAATTATCGTTCAATGTAAACGGGCATCAAACAATTAAATGTTTACATCAAGCAAGTGTTAAGTAATTATTTTGAGGATAATTATTAACTTTGTTCATTTTATTTTTATTGGTTACGTAAATTGGTTACGTTTCGCGATAAAATACGTTTAGGCATTCCCGGAACCACCAAAACTTTTCTACGCTTCAACAAATACCCATTATTATACCCAATACTCAAAAATTACAAAAATATCTTATATATATGTATATAGGGCCGGATTTGGTGAAGAAATCACAAGAGAAATATCACAAACTTGCAACTTGATCTTGTACCTTCAACAACTCATTAAACCTTCAAGACTTTCACAAGTCTTGACCAAAGACTTCCTAAAAACCCTCATCTTGTCTTGGACTTTCTACAAGTGATCTTTGACTAGCCATGTGAGTTATATAAGGCATTCACTAGTAGAAGTAACACACACATCTCATTTGCTAAAGTGAAAACAACACAAAAACTCTCTCTTTCTCTCCTCATATGCCACGGCCAAAACCACCACCATAAAAAATCATACAAATTTTATTTACAACATACACAAGTGTTCATACATCATATCTAAGATATCCTAAGGTGTTTAGAAGGTTTGGTTTAAGGTTTACAAGTGATTAAGCAAGAAGGTTCAAGATTAGGGTTTACTTGGATTTAGGGTTTTCTAAGACTTGGAAGCTAGGGTTTGTTTGCTAAACAAGGGTTTAGATCATATTGTTCATCATCCTACATCATATTAAGGTTACCTAAAAACCTTAATCTCTTTACTTTTGTGATTTTATGCATATATAATGTTTATGTAGTTAATCACCATCTAAGGAACATAATGAGATATAAAATGGTATTTTTTCTTGTTTATGGTTTTGGTAAACTTTGTCATGTGATATATGGATGTTATGGATCATGTTATAAAGCAAGTATATACTCTATATGAGTGTTGGTTAAGTTATATAAAGTATATATAAGTAAAAAGTATAAAAAGTTACTTATATAAGATTATGGACAAATAAGTATTTAGACACATGGATCTTGTGATTCTTGGACAATATTTGGACGAATGATGAATTAGGGACCCTAAGAATATAGGACACATGGTATAATTGGTTGTAAAGGACTTGTGACAAAGTGGCTAAGCTAAAAACCTAGAAAATCAAGTTTAAACATGTTTTTAATAAAAACCTCAAAGGGCCTGATCAAATTTGAATATTAACATATTGATTTTATATTTTTATAAAATACTAAATCTCATGAGGATTCCAAAAAGGTAAGAAACTTGAAAAACTGATTTGTAATGAAAGAGATACGTAATTTACAAGTTAAGCGATAATCAACGCGTTTATAAAAGAAATTTTATAAAAACTTTTTAAGTTTTACTTCTGATATATAAAAATGGTTATTTTTCTCAGATAGTACTTATTTTTAGGATTCCAAAACATTAAGAATCATATTTTTTGGATCAATAATAATGGAGTTAATAATTTCGCAAGTTTACGATAATTAAAGTTTATAAAAATAATTTTATAAACTATGAACAGTAAAAATCACTATTCATCTCAGATATATTTTTTTGAAAAATATCATACTTTGATAGGACTTTTAATTACGAAGACGTGCTTGAAAGAATCACTAAAAACGGAGTTAAAAAGAATAAAATACGACTTTTATGATAACTAATTTTATAAAAATAATTTTATAAAAGTCTTTGAACAGAAAAAATTACTGTTCACCAGTAGCTTGAAAATATGAAAATGTAATATTTTGATACCTCGTCTTAATACGAAAGCGTGGACATAAGAAACGTAAGAAACAGGCTTAAAACGGGAAAGTTACGCCTTTTTACTAAAGTGATATTTATAAACGTTTTTACTTTATAAATATGATTTCACAAATGCAATTAGATGGTGATGTAGCTATATAGAATTATATATGGTATTAGTTACTCAAAGTACTTAGTACTCATACGGCCTATAATTAATTAGGTTGCATCCGGGCGTATTCGTGACGCATTTTCTGTTAGTGATTTGTATTATCGATTCATTCACTCAAGGTGAGTTTATAGCCCCATGTTTTACTGTTTTACAATATACTTTACAACTTTTGGGGTGAGAACATGCTTGTTACTAATCTCATTTACATGATTGGTTTGAATTCATTACATGTGCATTTACAATTCATTTTTACAAACTGGTCTGCATACTCAATTACTTATTTTGGGACGAAATACATTGCTTGTTTCACTTATTTTTGAAAACAAGGACATTACTTTACTTTTACCCAAATGATTACGGATTAGCTTAAGCGGATTGAACTGTGAATTACCTGGAGGGTGAGCGCGAATGTTATGAAATAGATCTATTCGGGTGTGACAGCCCCGTTCGGGTGATTAGCTATCACTGGTGTCGAAACTACCGAGCCAACGAACGTTATAGCATGTCGGAGCATGGCAAGAATATGAACATGAACAATTATGGTGCCTTGAATAAAGTGGCATATATATGAGTCTACGTAACAGCTTCATGAACTTAGAGTAATCGTAATCATTGTTTTATACACACATGAATATCTACGTTGCCTTGAATAAAGTGGTAATACATACTTTGAACAATGGTGGTCCAACCATACATAACTTTTGTGACTATTTGGGGATTGAAATGGTCATGCATATTTTACAACTCTTTGAATTGCAACACTCATACATACGTTTTTGTGACTATTTGGGGATTTAAATGGTCATGCATACTTTACAACTCTTTGGTTTATAACATTCATACATACGTTTTTGTGACTATTTGGGGATTGAAATAGTCATGCATACTTTACAACTCTTTGATTTACAACACTCATACATACGTTTTGGTGACTATTTGGGGATTTAAATGGTCATGCATACTTTACAACTCTTTGATTTCCAACATTTATACATACATTTTTGAGGAACATACAAGGATTTGAAACGGTCATACATACTTTACAAAACTTTGGTTCAACATTTATACTTACAAAAACCTATGAACTCACCAACTTTATGTTGACACTTTTTAAGCATGTTTTTCTCAGGTGGATTAGATGCTTGGCTTACTTGATGTGCATTGGAGTCTAAACAATACAAGATTACTTTTCAAACGACACAGTTAGAGGTCGTTCTCTCATGACTTGAGCAATGGTATTATGAAGTAACGCTCCCAGAAACATATTTCGCTGTGACCCATTTTTGGGGGTGTTACAGATTGGTTATCAGAGCCAAGGTTATAGAGAACTAGGTTACATATCTTACCTAGACTATAACCAGTTTCAACGATCACATTTTTAAAAGGGTTTTTACGGGACATACACACTGTTTGTTTCATTAGTTGGGTCAAGCTTAGTGACCCTAAATAAGCGCTTCGTGGTAGGCACCCCATGCTTATCCGTAGTTATATTATGTAGTAATGAATAAGTGTTTTTTGTTGTGAGAGGTGTGCCTCTTTCCTTTCTCGCTAGTCTACTTAGTTGGCGCTAGAGGAAACGCACCATGCAACGGTATCTCAGTTTGAAGACTCTTACACGACCCACATAGGAGTTTAATGATGTGCATGTGAAATACAATTTTAAAAGTGGATCAACCATATTACGAGGGCAAGGTGTTTGAAGAGCTGTTACCCAATGGTATCCTTTCTACACGACAATCACGTTTCCCTATGACATATTCAATAGCGATAGATAGAGAGATATAAAAGCTGGTTTTTCTGAGACCTAAACGTTGCACATCCATTACAAGAAAGCAACACCCACTAAGATCTACCATTTTAGGTTTTCAATATAAAATCAATTATTAAACACATATAGGTTTGCCAAGCTTAGTTAAGAATAAAGCAAGAGCAATAAATCAAACAACACATAGATATATTGAATGATTAAGTAAACCTTACTTGATTAAAACATGAATTGAAAGAGGTGTTAGGATTCTAGATTTGATGAGACAAAATAAATATAAGAATGAAACAAAAGGACTAAAACTGTAATTACAGAAATCTTCCATAGATTGGTGTAGAGAATATAAAGATAAAAGATGTAGATTAGAAGGATCCCCTTTATAAAGATAAAGATACAGAAGAACATTAGTAAGATTTTACTTAAATGTTTTAATATATCATTGTTTGTCTTATCTCTCTGTTGTAAGCCTTGAATCATCTAGTATCATAAGAGATGTAGACGTTTAAGTTTGCAGACCCAGCCATAGAAAACTAGAGCTTCCCAATGACGTGTCTAGATAGTTAGTTACGAAAGTCAACTGATGAGGCGTCGAATAGTACACATAGTCTAGTTGCTGTAGCCCCAAATTATACGTTGCGGGGTAATAGGGAAAACGTTCAATAGGGATAAACCTTGTGATAACTTGATTGTGTACTTTATTATTCCGCTTGCGTGTTATCCAATTATAGTTTTTGTTCATACTACGACTTAATAAGATCTAATCAATCTTCAACTTAAATCGATCTTATCAATTGGTATCAGATCGGGCTGCTCTTGATATCTAGGATTATTTAAGGTTTTCATTCGTATGCATTTTCTGTTTTTTGGTGTTTGGCGAAATCGGTGAATAAATTGGTGTTTTTAAATGGAACCCTACATATATAAAAAAGGAAGGTGTCAAGACTGTTTGTATGTTTGTTTAGCTGTGATGGCGTCTTACGCGTTCTTGGGTACTGTCTATCAAGGTCATGACGCACAATTGGTTATCTGAATTGCAGAAAGAATGAATACAGGTATATTACAGCAGGTTTTCTTGATGGTCAGGATGTGATTAGGTTTCTGAAAACCCTAATTCGAAGCAGGTCTAACGAATAATGATCGAATCTCAAGTTATTTCTAATGCGTTTCTGGTTCGATTTGTTTATGAAAGTTTGCTTTAAATCTGCTTGTGGTGATCTGATGACGAAAGAAGAACAGGCCTTGTTCGATTATGTGATATGGAAAAGATGATGATGATCATCAGAAATTAACAGCTAAGAAGTCAAAGCTGCACCCTGATTTTTTAAGGGATTGATCTCATAATGGTTTCCTGTCTATATTGAAGATGGACATTAGGTGGTGATATTTTAAAACGGTTCATTAGTTTTTAAATGGTTGCAATTGTTCACATGTGTTGTTTTTGGTGTCGTGTATTTGTATCGGATACGTAGACTTGTTTATGACAGACTTGCTCAAATTAGATTTTTTGTTGGGATAAATTCTACATAGAATATATGTGTGGAAAATGTGCGGTGGATTATCCTCATATGAAGGTTTCGAGCGTGTATATGTTCGTGATTTTCTAATTGTTTGCTATTGATTCGTTGCCTAGATACAGTTAGAACCAATAATTAATACTTGTCTTGGGACAAGTTTTTTTTTGCGACTAGTACTGATTGTAGGAATTTTTAGGACTGCTTGTTTGTTTTTTTTGTTCACTATCTGCACAATATAGACGTAGGGGTGGTTTTGTCAGGAGTAAAACAACTTTAGCAAGGATTAGGCAATCAGTTAAACGACGTCACTAATTGCATGGGAGGAAGGAGACATAGCATTGTGACAGATTAGCAACAATTCAGCAACATACTGTGTTAGTATTGCAACAGCTTAGTGACAGATCAGCGACGGTTCAACAACAGTTAAAAGTGTCGCTAACTGGAGTGAGTTAGTACTGTTGCATTTGAACTTTAATACTGCCAGAGTTGTCCGATAAAGCAGTTTATACTGCTAGCTTTGTCCGATATGGGACAACAGACTCGTTTGGATCCTGGATAGAACTGTTTTTAACAACAGTTTATTATTATTGATTTTATGGCTCGTTTTTGGAGAATTATTTGAAGATGTGATTACGAAGACAGTTGATTATTGCTTATTTGATGTTGTAGATGGGTTTCACAGGTGTGTGTCTTATCATATCTTAAAGTATAGTTTTGCAGGCTATGACTTTAAAGATAACTTGTTCGTGCTTATAAACGATGTGACAAAGACTTGACGAATCTAGCAAAGGTGTGTGATTTTTCTTAGGTGCCTTTTTGCTACATATTGCTACATTCTGCTTATCAATTACGTTATTGTGTCCATAGGAGATGAGATATTTTGTCAAGAGGTTGCGGTCTACTTATATTTCACAGATTTATTTATAAGTTCGACGTCACGTGGATAGTGCAAGACATAAGACACAAGTTTGGGAGATTCTACTTCTTCATCAAATTCGTTATACTCAGTTTTCTTCATCAGTGATCACTACATAGAGCCTACAGAGTTCGAGATTCAAGAGATGGTAAACATATTGGTTTCAGGGGAAGCTTATTGATTAAATGTTTAACCATCTACATGCACCACTTGAGGGGAAGTGTTTACAAGTTGCATATCTACAAGAAGACCCCTATTGGATGATTACAAAAAGGGGAAGAAGACTACAGAGATATGATTTGCAGCTTATTTATGTGTGGTGACATGTTCAAGGAGATCTTAAATCAAGGGGAAGCATTGAAGATTTTGTTTCATTTAGAGAGATGATTACATCTCAACTTCTCTATTTAAGGGGAAGTTCGTACGCGACTTTGTTTGTTTTGTCATCATCAAATAGGGGAAGATTGTTGGGATTCTAGATTTGATGAGACAAAATAAATATAAGAATGAAACAAAAGGACTAAAACTGTAATTACAGAAATCTTCAAGCTGGTGGAGAATATGAAGATAAAGATGAAGATTTCAGAAGATCTCCTTATAAAGATAAAGATACAGAAGATATTAGAAGATATTCTTAAATGTTTTAAATATATTGTTTGTTCTTATCTTCTGTTGTAAGCCTTGACATCTCTAGTATATAAAGAGATGTAGACGTCTGGTTTAGAGATCCATCCATAGAAAACTAGAGCTCTCCCAATGAGAGTCTAGATAGTTAGATAGCAAGTCGACTGATGAGAGTCGAATAGTACACCATAGTTAGTTGGTGTAGCCCCAAATTATAGTTGGGGTAATAGGGAAACGTTCAATAAAGAAAACCTTGTGATAACTTTGATTGTGTTCTTTATTATTCCGCTGCGTGTTATCAATCATTGTTATTGTTCATCCTAGATATATAAGATCTAATCAATCTTCAGCTTAAATCGATCTTATCAATTGGTATCAGAGCGGGTTGCTCTTGATATCTAGGATTATTTAAGGTTTTCATTTGTATGCATTTTTTGTTTTCGGTGTTTGGCGAAATCGGTGAAACTAGGGTTTTAAATGGAACCCTAATATATTAAAACAAAAGGTGTCAAGACTGTTGTATGTTTGTTGTTGTGATGACGTTTGCGTTTGTGGTTTTCTTGATGGTCAGGATGTGATTAGGTTTCTGAAAACCCTAATTCGAAGCAGGTCTAACGAATAATGATCGAATCTCAAGTTATTTCTAATGCGTTTCTGGTTCGATTTGTTTATGAAAGTTTGCTTTAAATCTGCTTGTGGTGATCTGATGACGAAAGAAGAACAACAACATGTTCGATTCTGATATGAAAAGATGATGATTATCATCATAATTAACAGCAGGGAAAGTCAAAGTGTGCCCTGATTTTTAAGGATTGATCCCATAATGGTTTCCTGTCTATTAGAACGTGAATTAGGTGATTATTTATTCATTAGTTTTTAAATGGTTGCTATTGCTTCACATGGTATGTTTTGGCTGCGTGATTTGTATGGATACGTGAGATTGTTATGACAGCTTGCAAAAGATTTTTTTTGGAATACATTCACATAGAATATATGTGTGGAAAGGTGCGGTGGATATCCATATGAAGGTCGAGTGTGTATCTGTTCGTGATTCTATTGTTGCTATTGATTCGTGCTAACAGTAGAACCAATACTTAATACTGTTTGGACAAGTTTTGGCTAGTACTGCTTGAGAATTTTTAGTACTGCTTGTTATTTTTGTTAATACTGCCAAGAGTAAACACATTAGCAACGGATTAGCAACAGTTAAAAGAGTCACTAATTGCATGGGAGGAAGGAGACATAGCATTGTGAAAGATTAGCAACAATTCAGCAACAGATCTGTGTCAGTATTGCAACAGCTTAGTGACAGATCAGCGACGGTTCAACAACAGTTAAAAGTGTCGCTAACTGGAGTGAGTTAGTACTGTTGCATTTGAACTTTAATACTGCCAGAGTTGTCCGATAAAGCAGTTTGTACTGCTAGCTTTGTCCGATATGGGACAACAGACTCGTTTGGATCTTAGATAGAACTGTTTTTAACAACAGTTTATTATTATTGATTTTATGGCTCGTCTTTGGAGAATTATTTGAAAATGTGATTACGAAGACACTTGATTATTGCTTATTTGATGTTGTAGTTGGGTTTCACAGGTGTGTGTCTTATCATATCTTAAAGTATAGTTTTGCAGGCTATGACTTTAAAGATAACTTGTTCGTGCTTATAAACGATGTGACAAAGACTTGACGAATCTAGCAAAGGTGTGTGATTTTTCTTATGGTGCTCAATGCTCACATTTGCTATCACATAGTATGTGTCTCATAGAAGATGAGGATTTTGTTAAGAGGTTGCGGTCTACTTATACTTTTTGGTCTCAGTATGAGTTTGGAGTCACGTGGATAGTACAAGATATAAGACACAAGTTTGGGATATTCTACTTCTTCATCAAATTCGTTATACTCAGTTTTCTTCATCAGTGATCACTACATAGAGCCTACAGAGTTCGAGATTCAAAAGATGGTAAACATATTGGTTTCAGGGGAAGCTTATTGATTAAATGTTTAACCATCTACATGCACCACTTGAGGGGAAGTATTTACATAGTTGCAATATCATCAGCAGACCCCTATTGGATGAATACCAAAAAGGTGAAGAAATTACAGGTTCCAATGATTGGCAGCTTATTTAGTGTGTGGTGACATGTTCAGGAGATCTTAAATCAAGGGGAAGCAATGAAGATTTTGTTTCATTAAGTAGAGATGATTACATCTCAACTCCTCTAAGTTAAGTGACTTATCTTGACGCGACTCTTGATTTTTTTTTTCATCATCAAATAGGGAAGATTGTTGTGATTCTAGATTGATAATGACACAAAAAATATAAGGAATGAAACAAAAGGAACTGAAACTGTAATTACAGAAATCGTTCAAGCCGGTGGAGAATATGAAGATAAAGATAAAGATTTTAGAAGATCTCCTTATAAAGATAAAGATACAGAAGATATTAAAAGATATTCTTAAATGTTTTAAATATATTGTTTGTTCTTATCTTCTGTTGTAAGCCTTGACATCTCTAGTATATAAAGAGATGTAGACGTCTGGTTTAGAGATCCATCCATAGAAAACTAGAGCTCTCCCAATGAGAGTCTAGATAGTTAGATAGCAAGTCGACTGATGAGAGTCGAATAGTACACCATAGTTAGTTGGTGTAGCCCCAAATTATAGTTGGGGTAATAGGGAAACGTTCAATAAAGAAAACCTTATGATAAATTTGATTGTGTTCTAAATTATTCTGCTGCGATTATCGAATATTGTTTATTGTTCATCTAGATAAATTCGATCTAATCAAGTCTTCATGCTTAAATCCTGATCTTATCAATTGGGTATCAGAAGCGGTTTGCTCTTTATCAAGAGGTACAAGAGCTGTTTTTAAGCAAGCCCTAAAACCGTCTCCTACAACTGCTAAATGAACTAGGGTTCGAACCCTATATTTATTCTAAAGTTACACAATCAAAACCTGAAATTCGGGTTTGTATATATAAGAAAATGGACACGACGGCATCGTATTTTAATCGTGACGCCGTGGTAAAATGAATCTTCTAGATCTGCGTTTGAGTCGATGCGGGCTGACGCCGTCTTAAAATATGTGACGCCGTCACTTGATGAGTTATGACGGCGTCGTGTATGGCTTGTGACGCCGACTCCAGGCTCTGTGAGCGGTTGGCTTGTAATCTCGTCTATTTCTTCTCCAAATGAGCCCAAGTCACATGTAATTCATCCAAATGTCTTCCAAATGAGAAATACCTAAAAAGGAACGATTAAGTACCTAGTTTGGGCATAAACACATGATTTTGGGGGTTAAACGACCTTGAAAAAGTGTATAAAATGACACCTCATTAGTATCACAAGAAGTAGATGATGTTATGCAAGCAAGAATCAAAAGGTATTCATTTAAGTGCAAAACATAATGAATGGCTTCAAGATACTGATGAAGAGCCAGATGAACAAGAACTGGAAGCACATTACATGTACATGTCAAAGATTTAAGAGGTCTTACATGTTGTTGATGACAATTCAGGACCTTCCTATGATGTTGAGCCATTAGAAAAGGTACATATAGACGATGACTATAATGTATTTGCCAATGAAAAACATCATTTTGAACAACATAAATCCATTAATGATACATACTTTATGGAAAAGACTGATAGAAATGTGAATCCTAATTCATCAGATATGTGTAATATTGAAGGAAAGGCTGATCAAATTGTTGATGAACCTGAGGATGAGCGTGTTCTACTTGCTTCTTTAATTGCTAATTTAAAACTCGATATTGATGAGGACAAAATGAAACACAAGCAATTAAAGAAAGCAAACATTTCTCTCACTCAAGAACTTGAGAAAAGCAAACAAGATATTTTTTTATTGCAAATGTGAGCTTGAGAAGTACAAAATTTTCAAACAAACCAAAAAGACAAAGAGAAAGCTGAACTTAAATGTAAAAAAGCTCTTGGTTTACTGGCAGAAACTAAACGACTACACAATGAATCTTCTAAAACTCAATCATATGAAACTTTTTGTGTTAAAGAAGAAATGCCAAGTTGTAAACCAGATCTCAACACATGAAAGTAGGATTTATCTTAACTTTAAGTGGCCTAGTGGCAAAGGGAGTTATGGCTATCACTCTAAAATGTGTGAGGTCTCAAGTCCAATTCCTGCTAGGTGCAAACAACTTTAAGTGGCCACACCAACCTCCTGAAAAGGGAGGGCTTTACCTGGTTTGAGTCTGTGTGGCGGTGGGCTCAAACCCCGTGGATTAGTTGACCAATAGGTCAGAAACCATGCTTACCAAAAAAAGAAGGAAAAAGAAATTTTTACCCAAAAAAGGTAGGATTTCTCAAATTTTGAAAGAAAAAGAGCAATTAAAAAAGGATTTCAAAGAACGGGAAGACAAAGACATCGATAAATAAATTACTTTGGAAAATCAAGTAAAGGTATTAAGTAATATTGTTTATAAAACAAGTCAATCGGCACAAACTATTTTTATGCTAACTCCTAAACCGAGTTCGTATTATAATGGTAAATACTCAATAAGTTTTGCAAATCCTGAGTACCTCAAGAAAGCTAAATGGGAAAAACCATGTTTGTATAATGTTCAATATGATAAGAATGATCTTGCGAATATGTTTGCTCCTGAAAGTGAAGAGACAATTCATCTTGTAGAAGAGAGTCGATCAAAATTGGGTGATTTAGTAAAACCACACGACTACACAAAACTAAATAACCTTTATGATCTTTTTGTGCCCCAACAACACAACTCTTGTGAGCAGTTGTATTTTACAAACGATGTGAAAAAGAATCTTTTCAAAACACGTTTTCAACAACAAACAACTAATCTGGTGAAATGAATTAAATATTTGCCTACTAAAGCTTCAATGAGCAAAAGTAAGCGAGTATTTGATAATCTTCTGATTAACATTGAAAATATCAGATCTGTTGTTGAATTAAATTGGAAAAATCGTGTTCAAAACGAATGGAATAATTCAATTACTCATGATGTCAAAGTGCTTTTTAAAGAAATGTTAATTCCTCTTGCACAAGATACTATGGCAAATGCATCACTTTTTGAAACTCACCTTAAAAAGAAAATGTCTGAAGATTTGCAATATGTTCAATCTCACTAAAAGGAGGTCGATGATCTTAAAAAGGACTTTGAAGATCTAAAATCTTAAATTGAAAATGAAAATGTGTCTTCAAAAGTCAATGATATTCTCCTGCAAGAATGTATCGCAAAAGATATTTTGTGTGTTACATATATGTCTATGCTTGATTATGATAATTAATTTGACATGGCCTTGATGATGTGTCATTTTATACACTTTTTCGGGGTCATTAACCCCCTAAATCATGCAAATATGCCCAAAATATGTGCTTAATCGTTCATTTTTATGTTTTTAGCATTTAGGAAGCTCTTGGAGGAAATACACGTGAATTGGACTCAATTTGGGAAGAAACAGGACAAGATTACAACTTTACACGAAGTGGTTTCTAGGATGCGCGTATAGTGCCTGGAGATGGCGTCGCAATTCCTAGCGACGCCCTCAGAACTTATAAGAGATGGCGTCAGAACGTAGCCGCCTCAAAGAAACCCTAAGAAGATTCGGAAAAGCAACGCCGTCAGGATTTTGGCGACGCCGTCGCGATTCAATTCCTATATATACACCTACGTTTTTAGGGTTTTAGTGTGCAACTTTTGGGAGATGAACCATAAATGATATAGTTCGAGTGTAGCAAGCTTTTAGGCTCATTTTTAGGGCTTCAAAACCCTCTTGTATCAGCCTTGAACACATGTTTTAATCAAGTGAAGTCATTTATCCTTTAATCTTTCAATATGTCTATGTGTTGTTTGATTAATTCTTGTTCTTTACTTTTACTTAACATGCTAGGCTAGATCCATTAGTATTTACTTATGATTGCATGAAACTTAGTTTGTAGATCCTTTTAATATTGCTTCTTGTGATGGATGTGCGCGTTAGGCTCTAGAAAACTAACTATAAAATATTACATTAGCATAGACGTCTAGTGAAACGCGAGTGTGTAGATTTGATACCATCGGTAACAGTCTGCATACTACCTTACCCCTAATATGGTTGATCCCTCTTAAGTGTTTTAATGCATGTAATGCACTCTTAGGGCCTTGTAATATTCTTCATACTAACTTACCTGTGTGTTGCTTTAATGGAATATTGCATAGACTGCGGATTCATGTAATCTGTTCATGACCTAAAAAATACTTACACAGATCATCACAAGTGTGACAAAGCAATAGGATTAGGAGAAGCAAACTGACGAGTAGTGCATGCCAAGGCTATCAAACTCATCGTGTCCACCTGATAAAATCATGTAGGATCGGTGTAGGATCGCATCAGAGGTTAGATCGCAAGTAGGATCGTAAACTCGCGCGTAAGATTGTAGGATCGTGTGTCGATACGGGTTTACCAAGTTACAATCTCATTAACTTATATACATGTTTCATTCCTAGATTTTCTAATCAATAAACCTAATTATCTACTTTCCTCAAATTGAAATTATATGAAACAAATTAGGGTTCTTCTTCTCATGTTCTAGTTACCTTAAGCTAAAAATTTCTTAGAGGTAATTGTTGTTTTTTCTTTTACCTTTTCATAGTTTTAACTATTAACCTTTAAGTTTTAATTCATATAGCTTAATTGTAGTGATACTAGTAAAGTACTTTGTTTTGAGATGTTTATTACGCATGTTATGTAATTTTATTCCGCTAAATCGTGAATGTGATGATTGAAACTTGACTTTTTGGTGTTTTACTTTTACTTTGGTATTTTAAATTTGAATTTTGACATTTTCAAGAGGATATTATATAAATTTATATTTGATGATGAGTAGAAATAAAAATAGTTTGACTCGTTTATCCGTTGCTTACAGAACATGATAAGTTAGTAGGATCTTATGATCTCGATCCGATCTTACGATTTCGATCTTGCAAAGACAAAAACGATCCCAGGTGGGATCGCGATCTTGACAGCCTTGGTGCATGCTTAAGTAAATACGTTTGTCTTCCCAGACGAGTTCTACCAAAGTAGTTTAGATTAAATATTAGTTTAAAACCAAAACCCACCTCTTTAAAACTTGAATTTTACCTGCTTTCATAAAAACATAAAAATACAAAAATAATCTTCTCTTAACCTCTTAGATCTTAGTTAAGTTTAGTTTGACCCTTCAAACGCTATTCCCCTAGAGAACGATAACAACCCCCGAGTCCTTGCTATACTACACTGCAATGATTAGGTACTCTGCCTAGGGAGTTGTAAAACCTGTTGCGTTTACAACGACCGCATCAAGTTTTTGGCGCCGCTGCATAGGGAATAGTTAGGTTTCAAATTTAATTTAGCCTAGGTCTACTCACTTGATTCCTATCAAGTGAGAATTTTATTTTCTGTCAATTAGCTTTCTCGTAGTCTATCTTTTCTGTGTTCCCTTTGTTTTGTAAATAACTCTTTCGTTCACCATCATGATTTATGAAAGACCACCAACCACACCCTTTCAAAACCCACCACGAAACACAACCTTCATGTTTTAAAGATATACCTTGATGTTCCAACAACATCAAGATAAATCTCTCTATGATGCGTGGACTCGTTACAAAGACTTATTCCGAAAAGTCTCGCATCATAGCCTCAGCCGATGGTCCCAAATTCAAATCTTTTTTGATCATATCAATAAATATGCCCAAATAGACATTAACTATGCAGCAGGTGGGAACCTTAGGAGATTAAGTGCTGAAGAAGCATGGGAAACTGATGTGTCGTTGTGTGTAGGTATTTTATGTATCAAGTTTTACTATTTATATTTTGCCGAATTTACCTAAAAACAACACTAACGGGCAGTGTACCCAATCAGTTGTAGCTTTGTTGGTAAGTAGGGTGTCGATCACTAAGAGCGAGAACGTTAATACTTAATTATCAGTATTTTAATTATCTAAGTTAGTCCTAACTTATTCTAAGTTATACCTAAGTTAAACCTAAACTAATGGTAAAAAAGGGGGTTTTCAGCCTGAGAGACTCGTACGAGTTTGGGTTATCTAACCTAAGGTTTTGATGACAAGTAAAGCAATAAACACACGCAAGAAGATAAACAAACGATAGAGAAGCGGTCAAGCACTAATGTAAGGAGAACATATCAGCCACGAATAATCGGATAAAACGCAGGTTTTGTCTAAGGTGCAATGATTGTATTACTATGTTGGTGTTATATCATTCGCAAGGTTTAGGCGGGACTTCTTCCTAAACGTTATTCAATTAATCCTGTCACAATTAATGAATGTCTCATAAGCATACATCAATTAATTATAATCTATCTTAGAAATCCAATATCAATGAATATTGAACCCTGGCTCATCAAGACTTTACCCACTTATGTTCAATCGAATTATATATGCTGGTAGTTCATGGTCGGTAGTGCTCCAAGCAAGGTCGTAGGATGCATTTGTAAATCCTAAGTCACCGCTTAGCTATACCACCCTTTATAACTGGGGGAGACGCTAGCGAGTTAAATTTGCGGTCCTATGATTCCAGAGTCACATATAACCTATATGTAGTTCTATCCTGGACTCTACCCTACTTGGTCCATAGAACTAGATCTAGTTGAATGATAGATTAAACGCATAATCATAAATAAACAATATGATAAACATAATTAACATGCAACAAGAAATAAACAATCTAGATAGACAAACCAAACATTAAATCTTCATAAACATACTGATAGTCATTGTAAAATTACACACGGTTTCATATATGAACGATTAAAGTAAAGAAACGTTAACCGAATGCGTATTGGGTTGTGTGAATACTACAATAGCTTTCCTATGATCTTAAGGCTCTTTACTGACCTTCTATGCTCCTCTATACGTATGCTAGTCGACTTGGTGGTTTAGAGCTTCACTGCATACTAAAACTTGTTTTATGGTTTGGTATTTATAGAGTCTGGAATTAGGTCGATACGCCGTATTAAAGAGTTCAATACGGCGTATTGGGGTTTCTTAGAGTGGGAACCACTGATGAGGTGTCATTTTATACACTTTTTCAGGGTCATTTAAGCCTTTAAATCGTGCAAATATGCCCAGATTATGTGCTTAATCGTTTGTTTTCTGGTTTTTAGCACTTGGATGACATTTGGAGGAAATACACATGACTTGGGATCATTTGGAGAAGAAACGGACAAGATCACGACTCTACACCAATAATCATGAAGAATTATGCATACAGAGCGTGGAGACGACGTCGCCATCATAAAGCGACGGCGTCAAGATCTTCATTGTAACGACGTTAGAGATCCAGCGATGGCGTCAGGACGTCACCGACTTAAAGAGAATCTAGAATCATCCACGTGGCGACGGTGTCACAACTTTAAAGCGACGTCGTCGCGTCGTTTTCAGTATATATACAAAACCGATTTTAGGGTTTTAAGTGTGTAACTTTGTATAACTTTTGGGGGGACGAACCCTAGTCATTATAACAACTTTTTAGGTCATTTTAAGGCCTCAAAACTCTATTATAATTACCTTCAATCCATGTTTTAATCAAGTAAGATTGTTTATCATTAATCATTTAATATGTCTATGTGTTGTTTGATTGATTTATGTTCTTGCTTTCTTTATAACATGCTAGGCTAAACTCTCCTTTGTATTTACTTATGATTGCATGAAACTTTGGTTGTAGATCCTTTTGATGTTGCTTCTTGTTGATGGATGTGCGCTTTAGGCTTTAGAAAACTAGCCATAAGATATTAAATTGGCATAGACGTCTAGGGAAACGCGAGTGTGTAGAAAGGTTACCATTGGTAACAGTCTTCATACTACCTTACCCCTAATATGGTTGATCCCTTTTAAGATATTTCACATTAATTTAATATACTCTTAGGGGACTTGTAATAGTCTTCATACTACCTTGCTTGTGCGTTGCCTTAACGGAATATTAAATAGACGGCGAGTTCGTGTAATTCGTTCATGACTTAGGAAATACTTACACAAATCATCACAAATGTAACAAAGCAACAGATCTAGGAGAAGCAATATGAGGAGTAGTGCATGATTAGGTAAATACATCTTTTTATCATAAAGTTATCACCAGTAGTATAGATTATAATTAATTTAGTAATTAGTTAAACAAACCAACCTCTAAAACTATTGATTTACTTGCTTTTTATAAAATATAATAACATAAAAAAATCTTCTCTCAACCCCTTAGAATTCTGTTAGACCGTGTTTGAGCCTTCCCAACCTATTCCCCTAGAGAACAATAACAACCCCCGAGTCTTTCCTATACTACACTATAACGGTTAGGTACACTGCCTAGGGGATTGTAAAGCTTCCTGTGAAGTCTTCATAACCTCCACATCAACCACGATACATATATTCCAGAATCTTTCATAAACCGTCAGTGAATACGGTGTATGAATCTTCATGGATACGACGTATTGCTCTTCAGTCTTTGTGGTTTCTTGTGAACTTTAAGCGCAGATACGCCGTATCTTCCTTGATGGATACGATGTATAGGTAGTCAGAACAGTAGATTCTTGATTTCTTAGTTTAAGCTCCAAAATGCGCTCCTTAGTTAAACTTTACCAATTGCTCGATATTTACTGCAAATAACAAATATAAGTGATTAAGTACCAATTCATGCATAAAATATTATAGAATGAGCAATTTAGCTAGTATAAATGATGCTATAAAACAATCGTTATTTGATGTTATCAAATATCTCCCCACTTGAATCCTACTTGTCCTCAAGTAGACTTTAGAAAACTGTTAGGACCAAGAAATCACTTCACTTCACCATGGATTAATACTATAAAATAGATAAGGGAAAATTAAAGAAGAGTAGAGAGAAGTTTAGAGAGAAAAAGTAGAGAGAAAAAGAAGAGATGGTTAATTCAAGCAAATGTGTGAAAAACAAATGAGAACCAACACCCTTTTCCTTGGTGGAAAAGGGTTTATATACCCTAGTGAGCCGTGGGCTTTCCTAGGTGGGATGGGCTCGGGATTGACTTACCAATTGTTAGGACTAAGAAATTACTTCACTTCACCATGGATTAATACTAGAAAATAGATAAGAGAAAAATGAAGAAGAGTAGAGAGAGAAAGTAGAGAGAAAAAGAAGAGATGGTTAATTCAAGCAAATGTGTGAAAAACAAATGAGAACCAACACCATTTTCCTTGGTGGAAAAGGGTTTATATACCCTAGTGAGCCGTAGGCTTTCCTAGGTGGGATGGGCTCAGGATTGACTTGGGCTTAAGCCCGATACACATACAAGATTAGATTAAGTCACGAGCCCGTTTCCCGTTTCTAGCCTATTACAACGTATATTAAATAAAGACCGAAGCTTCCTCGTTGAGTGACCAAGCTTCCTTGTTTGACTCAATATTTTGAGGCTAACAATAACTTATGAAAATGTATCCCAACCTGAGTTTAGGATTTTTCATTTAAGCAATTTTTGTTTAATTACTAGCACACAACCAAACACCTCACAAAGTAGGAAGATGAAATCACTTAAATCACTCAACTAATCTATGTGGTAACATGTAAATAATTCGCTCAATTGCTTGGTCGTGATGAGTATTCTATCATAGGTTTGGAAAGGATACACATCTCCACCACTAAAGCTAAGGAGTAACAAGTTTTAAAAGGTAAATTGGGTTAAGGTTTAAGGGTTGATTATTCTCTCCAATCTCTATCGATACCAATACTCCAGAAAAGGTGACAAAATCACACATACACATCCATAATGATGTAATAGACATATATGATTGCTCGATCCTTAACTCGAATAAGCTAAAAAATAGGATTAGTAATCTTTACCAATAGCCGTAAACCAACAAGGCCGACAAAATCACATATGCACATCTATAACGATGGAATAAACATACATGATTGCTCAGATCCTCATTCGAGTAAAACCAAAAGTTAGGATGAAGAATAATATAGGGTATGGAATCTTCTAATCTTTCATCAAAAGTAATTGACCAACAAGGCGAACAAAATCACACATACACATCCATAACGCTGGAATAGATACATGCAATTGCTCGCATCCTCATTCGAGTAAGACCCAAGGTTACAGATTAGAAAAGGGAAAATAATTGTTGTTAAAACAAAAGTTCAAAACAAATAGATTAAGTCCAAATAAATAAAGAATAGTGTTGCCAGTTACTTTCCCGACCATCCCATGAAAAAGACACAAATCGTGGACTACCTCATGCTTAGTAGACACGAACTACACTCAAAAAATGTCTTGATCAAAGATAAATGAAAACAACCCTTAGTTGGCGTTCCCATAACGGTCAACTCCCAATCATCCATAATATACATACTATATAACAAATAGTGGCGATATCTACCACTTAATACATAACTTTACATCGTTGATTAATACATATCAACGAATAATCGATCCTTCAAATAATAATATCGGTTAAGCTTAAACGAACCGACTATCTAACAATCCTCAAAAGTTTTCTTCTTTTTTTGTTGCGATTTTCAGATTTTTTCAATTTTTTTTCGAACTAAGAACTAAAAATAAATCTAATGTGTAGAATTTCACCATCTCATGACTACGATAAATCTGGAGTCTATTTTTGATCATAATTATGAAAGTAGTAAAAATACACGAGCGAACTACTACTTTTACATTCCCATTGCATTGTGCAATTTTCCGACCTAACCATGGATAGAAAATCAACGCGTGCCCAATTGCATTGTGCAATTTCTCGACCATACCAGAGATAGAGAATTAACATTGCGACACAGGAAATACAGTACTTTACATAAAAGCAACTAGCAATCGATTAAGGACTTAATCTAATAGGGTAGGCTAAGTTGTAAAGGTGTAACGAAACAAATATTTGGTGTAAAGAATGGCTTAGGTTTTCTAGGGGTATCTTACTCTAAAAATAAAAGTAAACAAAAGGGTTTATACGGGGGTTAACTAACCAGTGTAGTTAGTTAATATCACAACATGTATAGGCTTTTTGGGTGTATTCCTAGAAATTTACCAGTTTAAAAATGTCACTCCATCTATTAAAAATAGTGCTTATTATTGTAGTCTCAAATAGATATACCAAGCCAAGTTTTAAAGTTTAAGTTTACAACATCACCGACACACTCATATTTTGTGGAATTTGGGTAAACATTTAGAAACGGATAAGGCTAAAATCTCACAATATCTAACAAGGGTTATGTGTGCGAGGTCATGCAACTAATAATTTCAAAAAAGTTTGCTTAATTTTTTTTAAATTTAGGCATTATTTAAGCATATTAATGTGAAAATATAGACAAGTAAGCGTTCTAACTCTCCTTCCCCATTTGAGATATACAACGACCTCATTGTATAAATATAACATTGAAAATGGGAGATTAAAAGAATTAGAACGAGAAACTCCCCTGTGATTTGCTCGGTATGATCCTCCATGTTGCGTTTATGAGCAAGAGTGTGTGTTGTAAATGCGTCTGAATACTAGCATAACTACAACACACATGAATTCCAAAAAGTAAGCACTCCACCAAATTCATCATTTTAGTAAGTCTTGTATTATCAATAAGAAAACAATTGCAATTCTATCTCTAGTCTATCGTTCGGTTAGAAAACAAAAAGTAAAAACCTACAACTTTACAAGAAGTCGATACGCCGTATCCATAAACCAGGATACGCCGTATTAAGACTTGTAAAAGTATCTGAATACGGTTCAGTCGTCTAATATGATGTATTCATTTAATGAATACACCGTATACACTGAACTGACAATAAAGTTCAAAAAATGCAGAAAATAAAAGACTAGATTGTAACCTTTGCCCTTTTTGTGTTCCGAATATTTCATTTATAGTCTTTTGACTATTTGACTTTTGTCAGTTTACCGTGTTGATGGTGGTATTTTGTTGAGAATTATGATGATTTATGGTTTATTGTGATTAATAATCCCTTTTAGAAGGTATTAGTGTGTTATTTGTATTCCGAGTGGTTTGCCCCGTGAGTTTTGAAAAATGCCAAAAAACTAGTCCGACATGTCCGTTAATGTCCAAATGAGTTTTGAAGGGTTTAAAGTGTAAATATGTCGTGTAAATACTCTAGGTTAATGGAAAAGTATTTTTAAGGTGAATAAAAATGTTAATTAACTTTGGGGTAAATTTTACGGTTGAGTTTTACGAGCATTTAAGTGATTTCGACACGAAAAGAAAGACCCAAGACCCCTTGGATCCCATGGCCGGTCAAGGAAGTCAATGGGAGACAACATGGCTTAATTTTAGCTAACATGTCTAAGAATTGTACATAAGATGCTTTCCACTAGAAACATTTCCATTCATTATCCATTTCATTTAAAAAAAACACACATAAGTGTGTGTGTGTGCTAGTTCGTCCGCCACCTACACCACCACAACCACCATATATTTTCCAACTTTGATCGAGAAGGTGATATTCCGGGTTGATACGAGTATTTGGGTATTCATTTAAACAACGTTTGGGTTGTCCGGTTCGTGTCGAAATCTACATTTTTGGAGATTTTCTTGTAAGTTTTCAAATTTAAATTTCGTTTGTCCTTTTGGGTTTATATTGATGCATAGATGTTAGTTGTACAAGTTGATCGTCGTGAAAATTGATTTTTGGAAATGAAACGAATAGAAGGGGTGTGTTTGGTTCGTCGGATAAAAAAAGAAAGAATGGGGTTTTTGTAGTTTTGATGTTGTGATCGTGATGGTTGAATAACATATATTGCTAGATAGCTTATTTTTGATAGTAGCTTGTATAGCTTATTCGGGCTTATTTTTAAGCTATTTCTTGGCTTATTTTGGGCTTAAATGCCACATCACCTTTCCAAAATCACTAGGAAAGTGATTTGAATATTTTATAGGCTTATGGTAGTAATCAAATATGATACGTAGCTTATTAGCTTATTTTCAAGCTTAATATACGTATTTTGGAGCTTATAGACTTACGGCCCAATAAGCCTATTTAAGCACTGGCTTAATGGGAGGGCTTATTGTGGTCCGGATTATTTTCTACTTATTAGTATAAGCTTATGTATGTAAATGGACATTGGTTTTGGACTTGGATCGTATTTTGGACTTATAAATATCTTAATGGACCCTTATTGGGCCTTAAAGCCCAATAAGCGATATTAGTCGTTATAAGAGTTTTGACGGACTTTTGAAAGTGAAAATGTATTTACGAAGTGATATTGAACGATATTTTGGGAAAAACGTTTTAGTAAACGTTAAAGATTGAGATTTTAGAATTTTGTCGAAATGTGTCGAATTTATGAAAAGTGTTGAAAATAAGGTTTGAAACCTTGGAAAACGTTGTATGAGCGTACGGGTCATGTCGAAATTTCGTAAAAAGTTTTTACTTAGAAATTTAACCTAAAAACATGATTTTGAATTTTAAATAATAAAATATTATTTAATTATTTTAATAAATTCACTAAAAGATAATTTTTCTCGAAACTTCTCGAATATGTTTACTATGAGTAAACGTTTCATTTTCAACTCTAATATGATTATTTTCACGGTGACTAAGGTTACCGAATGGACTTACCGAGATATATTTATAATTATTAATTATAAATATTTACGTATATTACTTATCTATTTCTCTAAAATAGTATAAGTATGTATTATTGAGTAATGGGATTCATATGATTATTGGGTTATGTCTTCAACCATCACACTACTAAATTGTTATGAGTAATTATACAACGGGTCTAAACTCTATGCATTAAACGTGAAGATTATTTTGGAAATGGATGATTAAATTGGGACATTAACTGGACTAAGTCGTGTGCGGGCGTTGTTGCATTTGCTTATGTGATTGAGATTTGGTTGCTAAAGACTTGCTTAAGGTGAGTTCTCGTAGCCCCATTTTTACTGTCTTTTCCGTTGGGGAAAATGATACTCAAATGTGTTTTGAAATGTTTTGAATTGATCTGTGCGAAATGTGGTTTTGTTTTTGGGACAAGATATGTGCTTATGACTGCTATGTGAATATTATGTGTTGCATGATTGTTTGGATCGGATGGGCATGCCTACCCAATATTTGTGTGATTATTGGTGCGGATGGGTACGCCTACCCTAGTTTGTGTGTGGTCCTGCCCTAATTTTAGTGCTCCAGCTGGTAGGCCCTTTAGGTGCGTAAGTGACATATGGTGATTGACTAGCGGGGATGCTATGTCGGGGATTGTTTGCATATATTCACTGTCATATAGCACTATTGTCCACTGTTTGAATTATTGGCACAACTTTTGGGTTTAAGGTCAAACCTACGAGCTCACCAACATTATTGTTGATGTTTTCGAGTATCATTTTCAGGTGAAGTGAAAGAGGAATAGTTTGGTGATGTGTGATAGCAGGCTTAGAAGTATCCCATGTGGATTTTCATGTGAAGTCTTGCTTGTTTATTTTGTTCGGCTTTAGTATTTGGAAATTTTGGTTTAAGTTTGGATTTGGACCCGTGTGAGGGCTTTTGGATAATTGTAAGAGATTGTGGATTTTGATAGTGATTTAGGAAATCACTCGAGGTTGTTCGAGGTTGATGGTCTTCGTAACACTTGAAGTTTATGCATTGTAGTTTTCTCTATTTTGTATCTGGTGTTATGATTGATCATTATGTTGTATTCTTGAGTTTCCGCCATTGTTGAGGTGTGACAGATTGGTTATCAGAGCCAAGGTTATAGAGAACTAGGTGGATTGGCCTAGACTATAACCTAAGATCCGTCGTTTAGTTGCGTATATGATCTATGTGCATGGTGTTCCGCTTTTGTTTGCTTTCGCGTGTTCGTGTTTGGTTGCTTTTTTTTAGTTATGTCGGTCATTGAAAATTGTGAGCTCAATATTGAATATGACGGGGAAAGGATGTGAATATAAGTACGGTGGCCAACGTTAGTTATAGCGTATCCAATCACTCATACGTAGTAATGTCGTTCAACAAATCGTTGTTTGGTGACACGTAAGAGTGTTATGAGTATATCTGTATATATAGTAAGATATTCTATATATATGCGAGGTCTTTCTGCCTTCCATAACGTTGCCTTGTTCTCCTCGAATAGATAATGCGCCAAGGATGAGGACACGAAGTCGTGGCCGGCCTGTGGACGATCATTAGGAGTGGGAACGGGTGTACGAATTGGTAGAGGTGAGAGGGGTAGAAGACCTAGGGAAGGTAATGATGAGCGTGCTGATGATTTGAATGGTCAAGGAAATGACCCGAGTTTGAGAGCTAATGGGGGCGTAGAAGGAGTCAATGGGAATGTAGAGGGAGTCAATGAGGGTGTTGGATGAGCACCCGACTTCTCGACGATCATTGCCCAACAATTGCAGAACCTCTTACCGTCCATGCTTTGCTCGGTGGGAACCAAGGAAATGTTTGGAAATCAAAATGGTTATGTGGTTATGGAACGTTAGGAGAACGTTGGGAGGGTAATGTGTTGTAAATGGCAATCGGGTAGGTTGATCATATAGGAGTTCTTTGCTTGTGACCCTAAGGGAATTTGATGGTTAAAGGGGTCGTTGTGTTAGTTCTTATCGTTTGGATTGAGAAAATAGAGTTTGTACAAGATATGAGTGGTTGTAGTGTCCTAGTCATGAGATGCAAAAGTTGGAATATGAGTTGTGGAATCACGCCATGGTCGGGGCTGGCCATGCTGTGTATACTGATAGGTTTTATGAGTTGGCTAGGTTAGTTCCACATTTGGTAACTCCAGAAAGTAAGATGATTGAGAGGTATGTGTATGGCCTTGCTCCACAGATCCGTGGGATAGTGGCAGCAACGCAGGCAAAGACTATACAGAAGGCTGTGCAGATTTCTGGTGCACTGACGGATGAGGCTGTTAGAAATGGATCAATTAAGAAGGTTGAGAAAAGAGGAAATGTGGAGGAACCTAGCAAGGATAAGAATGGTAGGGATGATAATAAGATGAGTAGGACTGGAAATGCTTTTGCTACTACCGCAAACCCTGTAGGAAGAGAGAATACGAGTACTTGGCCCAAGTGTACCATGCACCCGGAGGGCCTTGTCGCACATGCTTTAACTATAACCGTCCGTTGTTAAGTAAAAAAAATTTAATTTTTACTTTTACCCGATTCGGCAATTTCACGTTCCTAGTCAAATTCGAATCACACTTTGGATATTTATCCATTTTAACGTTTGAGAAATCAATAATTCCATATTTTAGCTTCGAGAGCTTATTTATTTTTCATTTTAATACCTTTCGACTTTTATCCGCGTTTGGCCAAAACCGCGTCAAAATAGTGTTTTTACAATTTTTAATATTTTAACTACGTGTTTTAAAAACAAATATTGCGGTATAAATGTTTTAGAAAAAAAAATATAATTTATAAACATAACATATAAACCAAACACCCTCTTTAATTGTTTTAGGCTACATCAAATAAAAGAAACCAAACACTCCTTATTTTCTTTCAATTATACCTTACCTTTATTATTACACAAATATATACACAATTAATAAAAAAAAGGGGGACCATATATGTCGACCTGTACTCTCACAAAAACACAGACACAATTTTTTTCCCTCCTTCCCCTCCATAACCACGAACAAACACACCCTTAAAGAAATCATCCCACAAATTTCGTTTCTTACATGCATCAAAAACCGATCATACAATAATGATCCTTGTATCAAGAGCTCCATATCCCACCAAACAATTTTCACATCTATCAAGTTTTGAAGAAAACGAATTTCGGGTTTAATTCATACAAATTCGGGTTAAGAAAGTGTTTAGAAGGGTAAAAGAGTGAGGATTAAGGATAAAACAAGGTTTGGTTTACTATGAAAATCAAAGGTTTGATCTATTATGGGTGTTTGTTTGGTCGAATAAAATAAAGGAACAAGAAGGTTTGGTTTACAATAATGATCCTTGTATCAAGAGCTCCATATCCCACCAAACTATGAAAGTCAAGATGATCGGTTTCATATATGGATCGCCTTATAACTCCTAAAAACGAAGTTTTTACGGCGATATGAAACTAGAAAAATGGTTATTGAAAAATCCAGTTTTTGGGTATAAATGGTTGCTGTCAGAATTTTGATGGTGCATTTTTCGTCACTTTTAGTCTGTTTCGGCCTTGTCAAAAAACGAAAGTTGGTTCGTATGGCCGTTTTTCTGCTCGATCTTTGAGGTGTTCGGTTGAGTCTAAAATCGAGTAAAAATGGGTTTAAAAGCTAAGGCAAAACATGAGTTTTCATTTTGTACAAACTGCATCAGACCTGATGCAAGTGCGTTTCTCGTCCTTGTAGCCATGTATCCGACTTTTTGGGTTCTCGGCCAATCTAATCTAAAAAGTTGTCCGGAACGTCGTTTTACATCAAGGTATTTTAGAGTCCGAGATAGTGAAAATGTGTTCTAATGGTCGTTTTTGAAAGGCGTCAATTTTTGCAAAATATTAATAAAGCAAAATTTATTAATAAGATGGGTTTGGTTGCTGAATTTTGGCAAAAATTGGGAATTTGAGCGTTTTGGAGTCCGTTTGAGCTTATGAAATGTTAACGGAAATAATTAGGCGATATATATATTATTGAGTGCGTTTCGGTTATGTCTAAAATAGTAAGTCTATATTTAGAAACTTTATACGTGAAAATATATATGTGTAAGATTAACAAGGAAAATATAGATAAGTATATATATATAAGTTTTTGGCGCGTCGGGGGTTGACGGAAACTTAACATTTTATTAAACGGTAATTAATATCTTACCATAATCGGACTTTCCAAAAATAGAAACTTTCCTAAAATAGTAACCTGCTAAAAATAGAATATTTTTTTTTGGAAAAGTGGCGTAAGTTAATGTTGAGCGTAGTAATGCTAAAGAAAGTGACTTAATTAATAAAAACTTTAAGCATGTGGATTCCATAATATGTAATTATATTATATATGCGTGTAGTAAAAATATATTTATTTACTTATGCAATTTATGCATTTTCCCCTCGATCTTTATTTCTTCTAATCACGGACCACTATATTATAGGTCGTGGTTGAGGCGTAATCGTCATTGTTGGTTCGTTGTTGAACCTCTTATCCCATACTACTATCTAAGGTGAGTTCATAGCCCCACCTTTTCTCTTTTAATGGTTTTTATAAACTGTTTTCGGGGTGAGAATACATGCTCGTTTTACAAAGTAAACTTATTGATTGTTATCACTCATGCGTTACATGAATATTTTTACTTGCTTACTACATGACTTCTAAAACATGTGTGATACATGACTGTTTCTTATGCTTATTTTTAAAGATTTTAGGTTTTCCCCCTTTTGTCCGGTATTCGGGCTTTCGTTTTCTAGTTTAATTTCGTAATTTCTAGGTTTTTCTTAAACGTTTTAGTCCGTTATTATCTAATTTGACTTTTTTCAACTTCCAAAACTCATTCCTTCTTCAAATCAAATCTGTCGATCGTCTATCGATTTACCATGCAGCCTCGTTGGGGATTTTCGACCCGGGAAAGCTATATACTACTTCTTCTGGGTATCATGAACTTGTTGTTATTTTACACTTTATTTATATTTTATATTTTAATATATATTATATATATATTTACGTGTGAATCCAGCCAGTCAATTTTTGGCGCCGTTGCCGGGGAGGCTGTGCAAACGTTTATCGTTACGTTGAACCATACTGTTTTTGAATAGTGAATATTTTCTTTTATTATAAAAATATAAAAAGTACAAAAATATTTTTATTTCTTTTGTATAATTATCAGATCAAAAACCAAAGAAAAAACCAAAAAACATAAAAACATTGTCCATATATAAAAAGACAAATAAAATATCACAAATGTAAAATCAAAATATAATATTCTCATGAGGTATTATCATAATAAGTTCCGGTGAACTTGTTGGTTCCCAATTCGAACAAAAAATAAAAAAGATTTAAATAAACTTGCCTTTTGTGTCTCTTACGACGTACGGGCTCACCTTGAAAAGTTAAACAAACTATAAAGTGGGTATAAGGAGGGTTGTTCCTAAGAACTACGACCCAAAAGGAGAAATAAGCTTCGCGCTATTCCTACTCCTCCGCTCACCTGTGAGTTTATCTATTTGAGAGCTACCGTGAAGTAAGCTTGATTATCTGGTTTAAGTTGTCTTGATCTCATTGTCCGTTTTTTAAATCATATTGTGAATTAATCTTTGAAAAACCAAATAAATTAGTGTAAAATTTTCTTTTTGTATTTCTATTTTGTGGCTTGCGCATCGTTCTCAAGCCCGTAGACGTCGACAACCACAAGTTCGTCAAACTTCTGTTGAATCATCTAATCTTGAGAAACCTGATAATCCTCCCATAGTTACGATGGCTGATAATCGTACTATGGCGCAATTGCTCGAAGACACCACCGAGGTTACGAGGAATGCGATAGTTATTCCTGAAATCACCGCGAATAACTTTGAGATCAAGCATGTCTTCTTAATCTTGTCAAAACAAGCAATTTTTTGGCCAATGATAAAGAAGACCACATGCTCAAATCCGTTTATTTCAACAAGATACTTCTACGATGAAGATTCCGAAGTACCAAATTCATCGGTTAAGCTTATGCTTTTCTCGTTTTCTCTCGATAGGGGCAGCCCGGATTTGGCAGGAAAAAGAACCCCCTCGGACGATTGAAACAGGATGATCTTGTTTCGAAATTCTTAACAAATTCTTCCTCCCTCTAAAGACAAATTCTCAGAAATGAAATCACGAGATTTCAGCAAAAATTTGATGAGACGTTTTTATGAGGCTTGGGACTCTGTTTCATTGGATCTTTTAAGGGGATGCCCCTCATATGGGTTTTCAGAATTGCATCAACTCGATAATTCTATAAGCCCTAAACTCAAATGATCAAGATTCATTGAAACTCTGCTGACTGGGTGGTAACTTTTAGACAAAATGCTCGAGAATGTTTAAAAATCATCGAGAGCAAGTCTAAAGTACGTCTTCAGTCAAGGAAACAAGCTGTTGTAGCTAAATATGAGTACAAGCACTTGTCCACCAAGCAGTCTCATGGATGTTGCTGAACTCAAAGACATGGTTGGGCATTAATCTCCGATAGAAGAACCAAACCCCAGCTTCCGCCCCCCGTTATAAAAAGCGGTTGAACCAAAGTTGTGTAACTTGTGGGGTGAGGTCATTCTTATCAAAAAACTGTCCAGCCACTAACAGCAACATTTACCATGACAATATCCAAGAGTATGTGTCCCAGGCCGCTGCGGCCAATTTCAACCAATTATTTGGTTATCGACTCCGATTGTCTCAAACCAAACATCTACCTTCCATTTTAATCCTCCCTATCATAACCTCATTCAACACTTCAAACACACACTACAAAACCCTCCAAACCTATAACTAATATATCGTGTCACTACCAAGTGTAATCCCACTACTCTCACACACAATCGCCCCCCCATCCATGCGTCAATCCACTCCCCCATTCCCCTACTTCATACATGCCCCATATCCTAAGATGCCCAAAATTATCATGTCCAGCCCTCTATTGTCTAAGATAAGAGGGTAAAGAAGATAAGAATTAAATGAAATAAGAGGATAAAGGAGAATATTTTTTTGAACCTTTTTATATGTATATATAATAATAATAAAAATAAAAATAAAAATAAATGGAAAATATTTTTGGATTTTTATATTTTTAATAAGTATGAAAATAAACTTTTCGAAGAAAGGATCTTCAAGGCACTAACTCGAAACACCACGTAAAAATCGTACAACTCTCCCCGGCAGCAGCGCCATTTTGATAATCGTCAAACGCGTGTCGAAGTAATATATTAAGTATTTCCCGTTAGAATAAATAATCACTTGAGAACAAGTAAAAATCTAATCTTTCGAGTGTCGTATCCACGGCGAGAATTGAATTGAGATTCACGAAAGCGTTTCTTATTTGATGCTTGATTATTTTTTATTTGGTTTTAGTTTTTAAACTAAAAATAATCTATAATAAAACTAAGCAAATAAATCTAAACTATATAAAATGGATATGCTTGTCAAGCCAGGCGAAAAGATCTTTAAGTGTGAATGAAAGAGTTAAGAAAGAATTAGTACCCGTTTAAAAAAACTATTTTCTCACAACATTGGTTTTTATTGAAAACAATCCTCTATTTTGGTATAAATTACTTTAATTGATGACGAATTAATTCCCGTAAAAATATTATTTTCTCACAACGTTGGTTTATTTTGAAAACAATATCTTTTATAAGTATTAATTACTAGATATGATGTTTGATTATTTCTCCGTCTTTTGCCCTTCGAAACAATCAAATAAGAAATCTAAATAATCCGAAAATTATTAATCAACAAGTCTCTTTTTAATCCACACTTAAGTCACTAATCGCAACTCACTTAACAAGCATAAATAAATCTACTCGTTAAACATGAAAACTAAACTAAAAACAATAAGCATAACAATAATAATGAACATATTAAGCTAAACAAGCTAAAACTACTAATTATAGAAAAAGGGAAAGTGAGTAGAACCCGAATGATGAAACCGATACGAATAAACCGCCCGATTATATAAACTAAACCAAATGCCAAGTTTATTTCTCAATTAGACTTTATTCACTTAATTAGATGATAAAGTGTTTAAACGTTATCCTCTAATAAGCTAGTAAATTCTAATTAAGTTCTAAACTTAGAAAATAAGCTAGCTTATACAACCCGTAAGCTCCTCGCCTTAGGTGTAGAAGATTTCATCAATCAAAAGACAAGAAAAGTTATGAAGATAAAGAGATGGATAATAAGCTACTCCTAAATCAATTACAAGCCGAACTAAACTTAACACTTTTTTAGCTTAAAGACAAACCAAAATAAGAAACTTAATCAACAAACCATTTGAAACTAATAAAAACCAAACGAAAGTAATAAGCCACAATCTACTTTTAAACCAAACGAAACCAAATCATATAAGCCACAATCTATTTTTAAACTAAACGAAACCAAATCATATATGCCACAATCTATTTTGTAACTAGTCAAACCAACCCACAACTAATCTAGATAAGCTTAACCAAACGGCCCTTTCTATTTTGAAACAAAATCTAAAATCCGAACCAATAAAACCACAAAATCGAAACTAAAATAGGTTACAAACTGAATAACTGAATCGAACCAAGACTGCCTATTAAATCCATATATTAAGCTCATCAAAAGAAATAAGCAATCTAACTAAGCATAGATAAAGATTAAACCAGATTTTCGACAATAAGTAAAACCAAAATAAGCTATGGCACAACTTATTTGGCTTCTATGCTGCGACAGGAAAGAACAAAAAGAGGAAAAGGAAGCAATCGATCAAACATAAACCTGGAAAAACTCTTCTAACCATTTCGAATCATCAACCAACAAACTTCACGAATCATTCTTCAATAAATCAAAACGGAGCCTTACATATTAAATCCAAACTTAAACATATAATCGAAATGAAAAGTACATAATAAAAATTTTCTAATCTACTCCTAACTATCCTACTACTACCTACGAATGAAACAAAAATAAAAGAAAGATAAGATATGATATCAGATGCTCTCTCTCTCTCTTTTATAACTGCTGCATAATGTTAAAGCAGAAACAAGAGTGGATATTGGGTTTGGATTGCTTCTTAGTTTGGGCCGCACAAAGGAGAAAAAGTGTTGGGCCGAGCCATGATATTAACTTCAGTTTGCTGCTAGACTTTGATTGGTTATCAGCCAATGTTGGGTCGCAGCCAGATTTGGCTTGGGCTAGGTTGTTAACATGTCTTGAACATTAAATAAATATGGGTCGGTCCGACCCATATAAATGATGTCGGGCCAGCCCAATAAAAGATGAAGGCATCGTCGGACTCGTAATCTCGTGCTCTTTCCAATGGCATGCTCGGGAATTATTACCGACTTCGTCTTGATCTCGAAAAACGCGTAAACATCTTCAAATCTTAATCGAAAGTCACCTTTTTTGCTTTATTTTCAATCTCTTGTACCTGCAAAACATAAACACACAAACCAAGCATATTTGCAATAATATTAAGCATATTTCATGTTTTTAGTCCGTTTATTAGTGTTTTCCGAGGCTAAAATGATGTGTGTTTTATCACACATCGAAGTGCCATGTTTGTAACCAAACACTCAAAGGTGTGGATAGTTCCTTTTGCAAAAGTAATGTAACAAATAGCTCATGAAGAGGTTCAAAGGGTGCCCAATGGGCTGCGTCTTTAATACTATCAATAAACTCCTTATCGTTATCTAAAAGACTCGCTGCGTAGCAAGCGTCTTTGTAAGTAGGATAAACTATTCTGTTCACTTTTTTAATTCCATCGTGTGTTTTACATCCTTTTGCACTGTTGAGTAGCATCCTACAATAGTAAGTGTCTCTTGTAGATATAGGAACACTATAAATTCTGCCAATTGACCTTCCTTGCTTCCTAAGCGTCCACATTCTTTTTGGCGCATTCCATACATACTTTGTAGGAAACTCAGCGTACGTTAGCTCACTTGCTAGCGGATACAGTTCATTCATTTTCATCCAAGCTTCGAACATACTATGACCAACTGATGGCTTGTGAAGAACGGTTTCAAGGTTAGAGTTCTCGTCATACAAAACTTGTTTCTCGCCTGGAAGGTTAAACGATAGCCGCTCAACTAATGGTGTTTTATAATGTTCTTCGAAACCAAATAACCTTCATGCCGCCTCATACGCAGATAGGTATCTGCAATCATAGTACGCCTTAATCTCATCAACATGTTTTTGAATCTGTTGACCGTCTGCGGTGGTGACCGATTCATACAACTGTGCTGACACTCTATCTGGACCTTTGTTTATGTACTTAAACAAATACTTTATTGATCTTGTCTGGTTGCACCACTCAACGTTTATGTGGTACTTATAATGTTTTAGAAGCGTAACATTATACGGGATAACAAAACCGTTATGCAAATGATGTCCACTCTATTCCACATATTTTCCGTCGTCACGTCTTCTGTAAACAGGATAGCCCTTTGAGTCCACAGAACTGCGTTGCGTAAAATTTGTGGGAAAGTGTTTTGTACATTTCCTATCATCTATACAAGCGTGATTTGGGTTATCTTTACTGCAAGGACCATGCATCATGAAATCCGAAAATAAATTGTACAAATCGATATCGTCATTTAGATCTCGTATCTCAGCTGATATGAATTTGTCAATGTGTTCAACGTTTGGTACCTTGTTATTCTTATGCAAAAACAAACATATATGGGCGTGCGAAAGTCCTCTTTTTTGGAATTCAACTGTATATACAACTGCAATATATTGTTTAATTCAGTATAAAATTAATTAAACTATATGTGTACATGCTTTGCAGAATGTCACTTTGTTTAAAGTGATAAATAACAAAACTTAATTTATAGTACCTGCTTTAATACATCCAAATAACCACAACTCTCTGATATCTTTCATCAGTTGGTCAAGTTTCATTTTAAAAACTCTTAAAAGCACATTAGGGCGATCCGTAGATGAAAGCTTATGCTCTTGCATGTATCTTGCAATCTCCTGCCAGTTAGGATTGCACGTTATAGTTATAAACAAAGTGGGACAACCGTACCATCTACACAACGCCATGACATCCATGTAGTTTTGTCTCATGTACCTCGGTCCACCAGTAAATGAAGAAGACAACACGACCGGTTTTCCAAGGATGGTGGGGTCGATATTTCTAGACGCAATGCTATTATGGATATTTGAGTATGTATCACACCTAACTTTTGACTGTTTGGATCGATGGAAATAGAAACATTTTTTCTTAACCATATTGTAACCATCCACAAGAAATTGCTGAAACAAATGACCTCTACGCACAAATAAATTCTCTTGATTAGTACGGTCCTGTATTTGATAAGCAAACCACTCCCCCATACTAACTGTTTTGTCCTTTTTACCGGTGGCGGGTTGGCCAGATTTCTTTCTATGTGGTATATCCAAATGATACCCATCTTGCGCACACGACATCAATAAAGGGTATTGCAAAGCAAGGTACAAAGGATGAAAAATATTGATACATTCCAAACCTTCATGGTGTTTTTCTATCATGATATCTTTTTGTTCTACGCATGTATCAAAGTCGCCTACAATAAGACCAGCAACCTCGTTGGCGGTTGGAAGATTGTATGTTCGTCCATCTTTGCCTCGCTTTGCAACCACCATTATTCGTATATTTTGTTTGTTGTCTTCATTGTACCGGTCACGCGCCCTTCTAAATGTCTTAACCAAATCACTTGAAGTATCTAAAACATCTTTTACTTCATTGATAATGTTTCGATCAATATGATGCTTTGAATTCAAATGACCTGATGACCCAGAAGAACTGCTGCAAAATAATACATGTATGTTATGTTGGAATATGAACAAATATAAATTATATATGTCTGGAAATTATTCGAGCCTACGGGGACGCACACGTTAATATGTAGAACGATGTTTTATATATTAGAGTAATATATATTAGTGATTTAGCAAACAATTGATAATTACATTAGTTAGTTGTTTAAATGTTAAACTAAGAGGACTAATGTGTAAAACCGAGAAAAAGGAAGGTTCGGGTTGCCCCTTTTCCTTTGGGCCGGCCGAATACCCCCTCCATAAGGAGGTGGGATTGCTTTCTTTTCCTTCAAGTTATAGAGGCTATATAAAGGGATTCAAGGATTCATTATTGATGTGTGTTTTAAGAAAATAAACCTTAAATCTCTCCTCCCTCTCTCCCTTGGTTTGTTCGACCGAAACCCACAAAGGGTTTTTGGTTTTGGCTTTTGGTTCGACCCAAAGAAACCACAAAGGTTTCTGGTTTAGTTGATTGTCAAGATACAGTGTTTGTTTGCTAAACCACTACTAGTACTAGCATACTTCATCGTTTGCTAAGAACGTATTGTGTGTGACGAAGTAGAGGGATTATTCTTTTGATCCTTGGTGCTTTCGCGTGGTATTATACACACGAGTATATTAAAGACGGTCTAACGTTTATTGCTATAAGCAGTCTAACGTTTCTTGCTAAAAGGTACATATCTTTAATCCCTTGTTAATTATAAGTTCTATACGTGTTTGATCTTTCCGCTGCGTACTCGTGATATGTTTAATTGTTAATCAGATCTAAAATCCCAACAGTGGTATCAGAGCCATCGTATATGAATTTGTAATTACAAGAATAAAATTGGACAAACAAATTAGGGTTCTTGATTAATTTTTTAAGCCCTTTGGGCGTTTTATGCATCAAGATTCGATCTTTATGCATCAAGATCCAATTTTTATTGGTTATTAAAATTGATTAGACGATTTTTAGGTTGTATGCATTTTTATGAATAAAACTTGATGTGTTTAAATTGTAAATTGATCGGGTTTATGGTAGATTAATTGTTAATTTGGCATTCACGATAAATACATGCAATTTATCGTGGAGGCGATATATGATATTAATCTTGTTAATTGTTAAAATTATTATGCAAATATGATGATCAAGACCTAAAACATAGAACACTAAATTTATGTGGTTTCGATCCACGACTTTAAAAGCTAGGGAAGACCTTGGCATGTCTTAATGAGGCCTAAAAGTTAATTTATGTGCTATGTGGTATGTATTTGTATAAGGCTTACGCAATCGATTATATCGATATATGTGGCCGGAGTTTATAGGACGAATGAGCCTTATATGGATACATACATATTTTAATTATTAGATAATTAGGATCATTATGAATATTTGCATGACTTAATTGTTAATTGTTAATTATTAAATAATTGTTATGTGAATTAGTTTTATGTTTATATTGTTTTATTTTAAGTATTGGACTTATGAGAAAATAAAAGGGTTTTTCGAAAATAAATATAAACATGACTAATTATTATGAAATCAGATTTATTATGGACTATTTATAGTTCATAATGTGTTTCCAAATTAATTTTTTTAAATGATTAAAACTAGACGTTATGGACTCATGGGAAGTACGGCTCATCCACTAGAAAAAACTACAAGAGAAGTTTAAGGAGGATTTTCCTAAAGAATTCAGGTTTTTAATATGCTTCGCGCTGACCTGATTCCCCGCTTTTTTGTGCGTTCGATTGGAGTTACCGTGAACCATGACATGTCACTACAGTGTTATTTAAAAAAAAGAATAAATCTTTATATTTGAAAACACGTTGAATCGTCAATTTTAAAAGGTAACACTATTTATACATTAGATGTAGAGAAAATATGTGATACCGTAATAAAATAACAAAATTGAGTAAAGCTTTTTTATTAAAATTTATGATACGAAGATGTATGCATGCTTCTTCGTACATATTTGTCACGACAAATATAATACCCTTTTTTAAATAAGTTATTGCCATCCAATTCGTAAAAACACTTGTAGATGCTTTTTACTATGCGTGAGATGTATGTAAATCGTAATCCCAAGGTGATTATACACTTTTTCGTGAGACAGTGTTACATAATCACAGTTTTTGATTGGACGACTTAATCGATTTATAGGTGAGACCTTAGATCGTGGCATAGATGGGATAAACATGCTTACTAGAATATTATTGTAATAAAGTAAGTCCCATATAGTTCTAGGAATTGCACAGGTGGCAATTATTGATCGTTAATTACCTTTTGAGTACACCATCACTAGCAGATCAACTGATGTGGTGGTGGTACGTCAAGTAGGATCCTAGTCTTTAGAAAATTAATTGTTTATTAAACATGGGTAGTTAATTTTATTCAAGAAGTTTTATCGAAAATACTAATTCTTGAACTTTAACTATGTTTTGTAGATGGCACTACCTGTTCAAAACATAAACCATTCGGCTTTCAGGTCGATGTTTGAAAGAGAAAAACTTTCTGGAAATAATTTCAATGATTGGTTTCGTCAACTTAAGTTAGTCTTGAGAGTTGAAAAGAAAATGTATGTCATTGAACAGCCATTACCCGCGGCTCCTGCTGCTAATTCTGAAGCAAATGTGCTGTTAGAATGGAATGCAATTTATGATGCATATAATGAGGTTGCTTGTCTTATACTCGGTAGTATGACTCCTGAGCTTCATAGACAGTTTGAAAACTCCTCACCATATGACATGATAAAAGAGCTTAAAGCTATGTTTGAAAAACAAGCTGAAGTGGAGATGTTTGACCTAATCCAAACTTTCCATGCTTGCAAACAAGAGGAGGGTAAACCAGTTGATGCGTATGTCATCCAGATGAAAGGATATGTATATCAATTAGAACGTCTTGGCTATATGCTACCACAAGATCTTGTAGTTGGTCTTATCTTAAATGGCCTTACTAAAGATTTTACAGGAATTATGCATAACATGGGGAAGACGATTGGTGAACTACATGCTATGCTCATTGAGTATGAAAAGGGTTTACCTAAAAAGGCTGAAACACCGCAAGAAATGATGATTAAAGGTGGTAAAATCCAGAAGGCCAATAATAAATAGCTTAAAGCTAAAGGCAAGGGTAAAGCTAATGGCAAGGGAAAGGATAAACAAGTTTATATCCCTAAGCCTAAAAACCCTAAACCTTCTTCTAAAGAGCACCCAGCTAAGGATGACGCCTGCCACCACTGCAAGGAGGTGGGTCATTAGGAAAGGAATTGTCATGTGTATCTTGCTGAGTTGTTGAAGAAAAAGAAGCAAGTTGGTTCTATCAGTTCTTCAGGTATCTTCACAATAGAATTATTTGCTTTTCCTAACAAATCCTGGGTGTATGACACTGGTTGTGGTACTAATATTTGTATTACAAAACAGGGGTTTAGAGAAGCAAGGAAGCTGAAACAAGGAGCTCTCTATCTGTACATGGGCAATGGTGTTCATGCGCAAGTAGAAGCTATTGGAAGTTATGACTTAGTTTTGCCTAATGGCCTTGTGATTTGTTTATACAATTGTCATTATGCACCTTTTATACTTAGAGGTGTTGTTTCAGTTTACCGTTTGGTAGAAAATGGATTTGTCCAGCGTTTTACGGATTTTGGAATTTCAGTTTCTAAGAATAATGTTCATTATTTTAATGCTATTCCTAGTAATGGTATTTATGAAATTGATATGCATAATCTTGTACCAAATGTTAATTCTATTTATAATGTTAGCACTAAAAGAGCCAAACATAATTTGGACTCTACTTATTTATGGCACTGTCGTCTTGCTCATATAAGTAAGAAACGTATTGAAAAGCTGCAACAGGAAGGGCTTTTAAAATCAACAGATGATGAGTCATTTGATCAATGCGTATCTTGTTTATCAGGTAAGATGACAAGGAAATCGTTTCCACATCGTCCCGAAAGGGCGACTGATCTTCTTGGAATAATACATACTGATGTGTGTGGTCCACTTAGACATGTGTCAAGACAAGGTGCTAGCTACTTCATTACATTCACGGATGATTATAGTCGTTATGGTTATGTTTATCTTCTTAAACATAAACATGAGGTCTTTGAAACGTTCAAAGTGTTTAAAAATGAAGTGGAAAATCAACTCGGGAAGACAATCAAGGCTCTTCGATCAGATCGAGGTGGCGAATACATAAGCCAAGAGTTTAAAGATTATCTTAAAGCTTGTGGAATTGTCCAACAGCTTACTCCTCCATACACACCACAACACAATGGCGTGTCTGAAAGGAGAAATCGTACTTTGTTAGACATGGTTCGATCTATGATGAATCTTACAACTCTGCCGTTATCCTTTTGGGATTATGCTCTAGAGTCTGCAACACGCATTCTCAATATGGTTCCAACCAAGAAGGTTGATAAGACTCCATATGAATTATGGTATGGAAAAGTTCCAAACTTGTCTTACTTAAAGGTCTGGGGATGTGAGGCGCTTGTGAAGCGGGATACGCCTGACAAACTCCAACAAAGATCTGTTAAGTGTATCTTTATAGGATACCCAAAGGAAACGATGGGTTACTATTTTTACTTCCCACCTGAAAACAAAATAGTTGTTGCGAGGTATGCTGAGTTCTTTGAGAAAAATCTCATAACTCAAGAAGTCAGTGGGAGGGCCATAGATCTTAAAGAAATTCAAGATAAAGATACATCACCTTCTGAAATCACTAGCGAAATTCCTATGGAGGTTGAAGGTTTTAAACCACCTCAAGAGGAAGAGATTCTAATTCATAGGTCTGAAAATACATGTCGAGCTCCAAATCGTTTATGTCTAAATGTAGAGGCGGGGGAGCATAGTTTAGGGGATCTTAATGAAACCACTAGCTATAAAGCCACGATATTAGATTCTGAATCTAATAAGTAGATCGATGTTGTGGAAACCGTAAAGGAGGGGTAAATACGTTTCCATTAAAAAACTTTAAATCAAAGATTACATAACTCTTCTACTGGCGGTCCCATATATATATGGGGGCCGCCAAAGAAAATTAGGCAGGCCACACACAAACCTGGGTAGGCGTACCCATCCGCTCTAATAATCACACACATACTAGGTAGGCGTACCCATCCGCTCCAAACAATCATACAACACATAATATTCACATAGCAGTCATAAGCACATATCTTGTCCCAAAAACAAAACCACATTTCGCACAGATCAATTCAAAACATTTCAAAACACATTTGAGTATCATTTTCCCCCAACAGAAAAACAGTAAAAAGTGGGGCTACGAGAACTCACCTCAAGCAAGTCTTTAGCAACCAAATCTCAATCACACAAGCAAATGCAACGACGCCCGCACACGACCTAGTCCAGTTAATGTCCCAATTTAATCATCCATTTCCAAAACAATCTTCACGTTTGATGCATAGAGTTTAGACGCGTTGTACAATTACTCATAACAATTTAGTGGTGTGATGGTTGACGACATAACCCAACAATCATATCAATCCCATTACTCAATAATACATACTTATACTATTTAAAGAAAATAGATAAGTAATATAAATAAATATTTATAATTAATAATTATAAATATATCTCGAAGGGGGGAGGTCCATTAGGTAGCCCTTATTCCACCTCAAAATAAACAATAATACGTTGAAAATGAAACTTTAACTCATAATAAAACCTTATTAGAGCAGGTTTTCCGATAAAACAAATATTTCGTCTTTTAGTTGACATTAATAAATAAATAAAATTATTAATTTAATATTTTATTATATAAAATCAAAAATCATGTTTTTAAGAAAATTTCTAAGTATAAACTTTTTATGAAATTTCGACATGACCCGTACGCTCATACAACGTTTTCCAAGGTTTCAAACCTTATTTTCAACACTTTTCATAAATTCGACACTTTTCGACAAAACTCCAAAATCTCAATCTTTAAAACTTTAATAAAACTTTTTTCCCGAAAAAATCGTTCAATATCACTGCTTAAATACATTTCTCACTTTCAAAGTCCGTCAAAACTCTCATACGACTAAATATTCGCTTATTGGGCTTTAAGGCCCAACAAGGGTCCATTAAGATATTATAACGTCCAAAATAACGATCCCAAGTCCACAAACCAAGGTCCATTTTCATATATAAAGCAAATACTTCTATAAATAAAAATAATAAGTGTACCTACAATAAGCCCTCCCATTAAGACACGCTTAAATAGACTATGCCGAGTGTCCTTAAGCTCAAATTAAAACGTTATATTAAGCTTAAACAATAAGCGAACAAGCAACGTATCGCATTGGTTACAACCATAAGCCACAAAAAATAGTCCAAACCAAAAAACAACATACGCCATAACACAAAAATAATCAAAATCACTTTCCTAGTGATTTTGGGAAATTTTTCGTGGCATATAAGCCCAAATAAGCTAAGAAATAGCTTTAAAATAAGCATGAATAAGCTATACAAGCTATTATCCAAAAATAAGCTATCTAGCAACATATATTATTCAACCATCACAACCACAAAATCAAAACTACAAAAACCCATATTTTCCTTTTTATAACCCACGAACCAAACACCCTCTTTTTATTCATTTCATTTCTAAAAATCAATTTTCACGACGATCAACTTGTACAACTAACATCTATGCATCAAAACAAACCCAAAAGGACAAATGAAATTTAAATTTGAAAACTTATAAGAAAATCTTTAAAAAAGTATATTTCGACACGAACCGGATAACCCAAACGTTGTTTAAATGAACACCCAAACACTCGTATCAACCCAGAATATCACGTTCTTGATCAAAGTTGGAAAATTTATAGTGGATTGTTGTTGGTGGTGGCGGACGAACACACGAGAACACACCAAAGTGTGTGTGTGTTTTTTTTTAATGAAAATGGGATTATGAGAAAAGTGTTATGGTGCTAGGAATATATTGGTACCAAGCAACAACATACCAGCAAAAAAATAGGCACCGTGTCCCCCTTAGCTCTTATCATCCGATTTTGGAATCCAAGAGGGGTTCGGGTCCTTCTTTTCATGTCAGGATCACTTAAATACTCGTAAAACTCAACCGTAAAATTTACCCCAAAGTTAATTAGCATTTTTATTCACCTTAAAAATATTTTTCCATTAACCTAGAGTATTTACACGTCATATTTTTACTTTATACCCTTTTCAAACTCCGTTGGACATTAACGGACGTGTCAGACTCGTTTTTCGGCATTTCTCAAAATTCACGGGTCAAACCACCCGGAATACGAATAACACAAAAATACCTTCCAAAAGGGATTATTAATCACAATAAACCATAATTCACCACAATTCTCATAAAAATCATCATCGTCGACACGGTACAAAATCCGAATAAACTAACAGAAGTCAAAAAGTCAAAGGACTATAAATGAAATATTCAGAACACAAAAAGGGCAAAGGTTACATTCTACCCCCTTAAAAGAATTTTGTCCCCGAAATTAAACTACTAACATTACTAAAAAAATGCGGGTACTTCAATTTCATCTGATCTTCACGTTCCCACGTGAATTCAGGACCACGTTTCGAATTCCACCGGACCTTGACGATGACAATCCTACTACGCTTCAACCTCTTAAACTCTTTTTCTAAAATTTCCACAAGCTTTTCCATAAAATTTAACTTAGCATCAACTCGAATCTCATCCAAAGGTACTTGCAGTGTTGGATCAGCCAAACACTTCTTAAGGTTCGACACGTGGAATGTGTCATGAACACCATTCAATTCCTCAGGCAAATCTAACCGATAGGCCACAGGGCCTACTTTCTCAATAATCTCAAACGGTCCAACAAACCTAGGTGCTAACTTCCCTTTCTTCCCAAAGCGTACCACACCTTTCCAAGGCGACACTTTGAGCAAGACATAGTCACCTACACTAAACTCTAGAGGCTTCCTCCTCTTATCAGCATAACTTTTCTGACGATCACGCGCAGCCTTAAGTCTATCCTTAATCTGCGAGATCTTCTCAGTAGTCTCTTGCACTAACTCAGGTCCTATCAACTGACCTTCTCCAACCTCAGCCCACATAATTGGCGAACGACACTTTCTACCATACAATGCCTCAAACGGAGCACATCTCACACTAGAATGATAACTATTGTTATACGAAAACTCAACCAACGGAAGATGAACATCCCAACTCCCTCCGAAGTCTAGGACGCACGCTCTAAGCATGTCTTCCAAAGTCTGAATAGTACGCTCACTCTGACCATCGGTCTGAGGGTGATAAGCCGTACTCATGTCTAAACGAGTTCCTAATGCCTCTTGCATTGACTGCCAAAACCTTGATGTGAAACGACTATCACGATCCGATATAATCGAGATCGGCACACCATGTCTAGCAACTATCTCATTCAAATACAATCTAGCCAACCTTTCCATCTTATAATCCTCACGCATAGGTAGAAAATGAGCAGACTTAGTTAATCGGTCCACAATGACCCAGATTATGTCATGCCCACTACTAGTCCTAGGCAACTTAGTCACAAAATCCATAGCTATCCCTTCCCATTTCCACACGGGAATCTCAGGTTGCTGGAGAAAGCCAGATAGCCTTTGATGCTCAGCCTTAACCTTCAAACAAGTCAAACACTTACGACCATACTCAGCTACATCCTTTTTCATTCCAGGACACCAATACATATCTCTCAAGTCATTATACATCTTATCAGATCTTGGGTGTACAGAGTACTTCGACTTATAGGCTTCATCCATTATCAGGGTTCTTACCTCACCCTTCAAAGGTACCCATATTTGATCCAGGTAGTACAAAGTTCCATCACTTCTTTGTTCTATCATCTCATCCAATCCTTTCTGCAATACTGCAAATTCATCCACATCCTCCTTCTGAGCTGCCAGTATCCTATCCTTGATACTCGACTGAAGGGTCATATTTATAGCTCTAACTCTCTTAGGCTTTACTCTTTCCTTCCTACTTAGGGCATCAACAACCACATTCGCTTTACCAGGATGGTAGCGAATTTCACAGTCATAATCACTAAACAACTCTATCCAGCGACGATGTCGCATATTCAACTCTTTCTGACTAAAGATATTCACTTTACACCCTTCAAAACTTATTTGGACATTAACGGACGTGTCGGACTCGTTTTTCGGCATTTCTCAAAATTCACGGGTCAAACCACCTGGAATACAAATAACACAATAATACCTATTATTCATAATAAACCACAATTCATCACAATTCTCATAAAAATCATCACTGTTAACATGGTACAAAATCTGAATAAACTGACAAAAGTCAAATAATCAAAGGATTATAAATGAAATATTCAGAACACAAAAAGGGAAAAGGTTACATTCTTCCCCCTTAAAAG
>BQNB010046566.1:0-43622 GCA_026074375.1 Tanacetum coccineum
CTAGCAGTATTAAGTTTCCTTGGCAGTACTAACTTTGTGCTGGCAGTACTAACCTTGTGCTGGCAGTACTAACTCCTTTAGTATTGTTGGCAGTATTAAGTCATATGAAGATTTATTCCCAACAACGAGCAACCTTACTACCTCATATCAAGTTCCTACTACTCTAAATACAAGAATCCATAAAGATCATTCACTTGATCATGTGATTGGTGATATACCATCTGGTGTACAGGCAAGGGGAATGACAAAGAATACAAATGAACATGGGTTCATTAGTGCTGTTTATGAAGGGAAAACTCATGAAGACCTTCATACTTTTTTGTTTGCTTGTTTCCTATCCCAAGAAGAACAAAAAAGAACTGCTAAAGCTCTAAGTGATCCAGCTTAGGTAAAAGCAATGCAGGAGGAGCTTTTACAATTTAAACTACAAAAGGTTTAGATACTAGTGGCTTTGCCTAAAGGTAAGAGAGCTATTGGTACAAAATAGATATTCAGGAACAAGAAAGATGAGAGAGGCATAGTAACAAGGAACAAAGCAAGGCTAGTTGCCCAGGGATATACTCAAGAAGGTATAGATTATGATGAAGTTTTTGCTCTTGTGGCTAGAATTAAGGCAATAAGGCTATTCTTAGCTTATGCTTCATTTATGGGCTTCATGGTATATCAGATGGATGTAAAGAGTTCTTTCCATTATGGTACAATTGAAGAGGAGGTATATGTGTGTCAACCTCTAGGATTTGAAGATCCTGACTATCCTGACAAAGTTTACAAGGTGGTGAAAGCACTGTATGGTTTGCATCAAGCTCTAAGAGCCTGGTATGAAACTTGGCCAAGTATTTATTAGACAATGGGTTTCAAAGAGGAAAGATAGGCCAGACCTTATTTATCAAGAAGCAAAAAAGGAGATATTTTGCTTGTACAGGTCTATGTTGATGAAATTATCTTTGGCTCTACAAACAAGGAGTTGTGTACTGAATTTGAAAAACTAATGCATGACAAGTTTTAGATGAGTTCTATGGGAGAACTCAATTTTTTCTTAGGTTTGTAAGTGAAGCAAAGAGAAGATGGGATATTTATCAGTCAGGATAAATATGTAGATGAGATATTAAGGAAGTTTGGTTTCACAGATGTCAGGATAGCTAGCACCCTAATGGATACAGAAAAACCTTTGCTCAAAGACTCAGATGGTGATGATGTTGACATTCATCTCTACAGATCAATGATTGGATCATTGATGTATCTTACATCATGTAGACCAGACATTATGTTTGCAGTATGTGTATGTGCCAGATTCCAAGTTACACCTAAAGTTTCACACTTACATGTTGTGAAAAGGATTTTTAGGTATCTAAAAGGCCAACCTAAACTAGGCCTTTGGTATCCTAGAAATTCTCCCTTTGATCTGGTGGCATATTCTGATAGTGACTATGCTGGAGCAAGCTTAGATAGGAAATCAACAACAGGAGGTTGTCAGTTCCTAGGGTGCAGATTGATATCATGGCAGTGCAAGAAGCAAACTGTGGTTGCCACCTCCTCTACTGAAGCTGAATATGTGGCTGCTGCTAGTTGTTGTGGGCAAGTACTCTGGATTCAGAATCAAATGCTGGATTATGGGTATAATTTTATGCACACCATGATTAATATTGACAATAACAGTACTATATGTATTGTTAAGAATCCTGTTTCACATACTAAAACAAAACACATTGAGATTAGATATCATTTTATAAGAGACTGCTATGATAAAAAGTTAATTCAAGTGGTTAAAATCCACACAGATCACAATTTTGCAGACTTACTTACAAAAGCTTTAGATGTTGGAAGGTTTCAGTACTTGGTTGCAAGTATTGGAATGCTAAATCCTTAGAATTTTAATCTCTTTGTGTCTTTGTAATGTTTGTACAGGATTAGTATTGTTAGTTTTGTCAATTAGTACTGCTAAGTATAATTAGTACTTTTAGTTATACTTAAGACTGCTAGTTAAAACTGTTAGTCATAATTAATACTGTTAAACAAGAAAATACTTTGGATTGTGTATTCTTGGTTTTGGACTAATATTTGCAGGCTAGGCATATTGAGTATCTGGTATTGAATTGAGGGGAGGCTAATAATGTCAACATGCAGTCAAGAATGAATGGAAGGACATGTAACATCAAACAAAGGTGTGTGATGTGTCAAACACCTAGGCAAATCAAAAGAGGTCAGGACACAAAGATACCTCAGTCTAGTGGTCCCCCTAAAAAGGTTGGTGATGAGGCTGTCCATAAGTAGTTGGGTGACAGAATGGAAAGGGCTGCCACTACTGATTCTAGCTTAGAAGCAGAGCAGGATAGTGGTAACAATAATAGGACCCAATCCATGGCAACACTTAATGAGCCAAGTCCTTAGGGAACTAGTTCAGGTTGTGGTCCCAGGTGCCAAGATACCATATTAGAGGGTGTAGATGCTCAAAGTAGGTTTGAGACTACATCTAAATAGTCTAATGATCCACCTCTCTTAAGAGATAACGCACTTTGAAGTGGGGAGGACAATATAAAACTAATGGCATTGATGGAACATTGTAAAAAACTGTCTGCATTGGTGAGAAAAAGAAAAGAGAGATTTAGTGAGTTAAAAAACAGAAAGAGAGATTATGCGTATCCAAATTTATGGTGGCAATGCTTGTTGAAACAAAATTGGAGTTGATACTGCTAGGTATAAACTTAACACTGCCAGTATTAAGTTAGTACTACCAGACATATCTTAATACTAATGGGTAAAGTTAATACGGCTAGGATTAAAGTTAGTACTGCTAGGATAAAATTAGTACTGGTGGGTGACCGTTAGTACTGTTTGAGGCATAACAAAATTTTCTTAATTAAATATAGCCATTGCAAAATTTTTGCCAACTACTAAGCCTATAGGTTTGACTAATTTAGAGAAGTCCCGATCTTTCTATAAAATCATAAGCTTTCTTCAAGATAAAAACAAATTTCATTCAGTCGGTCAAATCAAAACCCTAAGTGCTCTCTACATAATCTCAATTAACTTTGCCAAGCTCACACACTCTCATATACAAACAAATCCCAGAACCCTAATCTAACTTCTCTCTATCAAATGGCAAATTTGGATTTCTGCGACAAGCACAACATGGTTGCTTACTTACAAAAGTCTGAAGAAAGAGACGGTTTTCATCAGATAGTGGACTTTCTAAACACATGTCACATTAAGTATGCTCTTATTGAAAATCCCACTATCTATGTTTCTCTCATAGAACAGTTTTGGTAAACTGCTTCTGCTAGCACACTTGAGAATGGAGACATAGAAATCACTGCAACAATAGATGGGAAAGTCAAAGTTGTGTCTGAGGCATCTATTAGAAGACATCTCAAGTTAGAAGATTCTGATGGTATTAGCACTTTGCCTACTACAGAGTTTTTTGAGCAACATGCTCTAATGGGGTATGTGTCCAACTCTGATAAATTAACTTTTCAAAAGGGACATTTCTCCCCACAGTGAAATTTTTTGATTCATACCATACTTCACTGTTTAAGTTCCAAGAAAACTGCTTAGGAACAATTTAGTAGCAATATGGCAACTGCTATCATTTGCTTGGCCACAAACAGAACCTTTAATTTTTCCAAATTGATTTTTGATGGCATGGTAAAAAACCTGGAAAGTAAGTCTAAATTTTTGATGTATATAAGATTTATACAAATCTTTTTGAACAAGCAAAAGAGACTGCTTCTGCCTCACTAAAGAACCTATATTGCTCCTTCCCTTACCCAAAAAATGTTTAGCAATATGGAGAGGGATTCAAAGGGATATACTGGGGTGGACATTCCATTGTTTCAAACAATGCTTGTTCAGGGTCAGATATTACAGGGTGAAGGATCAACAATCCCAGCCGAGTCCCATCACACACCCATAGTTGCTCCATCAACCACATAACTACATCATTCACCAAACCTTAGGGATTTTATCAGACAGGAAACCGAGGTTCCTCAGCCTAATTTTCCTACTCAAACCCATGTAGCAGATGAGGCTACATCCACAGGTGTGGATGACAGACATGGAGGGGCTGCCACTACTGTCTTTGGCTTAGAAGCAAGATAGGGCAGTGGTAACATACATAAGACCCCTACCATGCCCTATAATTCACCTCTCCCAAGAGTTCACACACTTGGAAGTGATAAGATCAGAATGCAACCAAATGAATTAATGGAATTGGTTACAAAATTGTCAGACAAAGTTGCAGTTTTGGAGAATGACTTGAAGCAGACAAAGAAAATCTATGGTGCTGCTATTACCAAACTTCTCAAAAAGGTCAAGACTTTGGAGAAAACTATCAAGTCAAGCAAAGCTAGAAGAAGAGCTCAATTTGTTGTATCTGATGATGAGGAAGAGGATTCTTTTAATCAAGGGAGGAAAATTGCTGAAATTGATGAAGACCCTGATATTACCTTGGTACAACAGATGATTCATCATGATACACAGACTCAGGGGAGGCAAGAGTATGATTTGGAACCTAATTTTGAGTTTACGGCTCCTGGTAAGGTTTATACTGCTGAGCCAGATATTAGTACTGCTAATGTACCAGTTAGTACTGCTGGTGCAGAAGTTAGTATTGCTGCTAAAAGTTTAGTATACATCAGAAGGAGTGCAGTAAAGAGAAAAGACAAGGGTAAAGCTATAGTGGAGGAATCTGAGCCTACACAGACCAAGACTAAAATACAAAAAGAACAAGAAAGGCTTGGGTTTGAAGAAGCTCAAAGATTACAAGAACAATTTGATGAAGAAGAAAGGCAAAGGATTGCCAGTGTTCATAAAGAAGCAAGTACTTTCAAACCTGAAGAATAAGATAACATACAAGCTCAAATTGAAGCTAATGAAGAGTTAGCTCACAGGTTACAAGCACAAGAAAGAGAAGGATACTCTGAAGCTGACAAAGCAAAATTACTTGTAGAGCTTATAAATGAAAGAAAGAGACAATTTGCCTAACAAAGAGCTCAATAAAGGAGGAATAGACCTCTTATACAGGCTCAACAAAGGTCTTATATGTGTAACTATATCAAGCATATGGGAATTCATACACTACAGCAGTTAAGAGGATACTCTTTTGATGAAATCACAGTTCTATTTGAAGCAATAGTGAAGAGGGTAAATACTTTTACTCCAATGGAGAGGTGATGATACAGTTCCTAAAGTTGTAGCTGGAAGTTCAAAGAGAAGTGCAGAAGAAAAACTTGGTGAAGAAAGTTCAAAAAGACAAAAGATAGGAGAAGAATCAGAACCAGCTGAAGAATCAGATGAAATGTCTCAAGAACAACTACAATAGTTAATAATCATAGTTCTAGAAGAAGGGATGAATGTTGAGGCCCTACAAACCAAATACCCAATCACTGACTGAGAGGTTTACCCTGAAGATTTAAGAAAATACTAGAAAATCATCAAAGTGGGTGATCATATAGAGGTATATCAATTCTTTGAAGATATGCTAAAGAATTTTGACAAAGATGATCTAGTGAAACTTTGGGATTTGGTTAGAGAAAGATTCAGTTCAACAGAACCTACTGATGACAAAGAAAGAGCATTATGAGTTGAATTCAAAAGGTTGTTTGAACCTGATATTGATGACCTTTTGGAACTTCAGAGATATATGTATGATCCATTAATATGGAGGTTATATGATACATGTGGTATTCATCATGTATCTACAGAGACATGATTAGATATTTTCATGCTAGTTAAGAAAGATTATCCAATGGCAAGAGGACTTCCAATGTTGATGTTGGTTAACAAGCTGCAAGTGGATCAACATTCAGAGATGGCAGATGAGCTTTTAAGAAAAATCTTCATACTAGAAAACAGACCAAGGCATTAAAGTGTTTGAAAGAATCCTCTTAGAGCCGAAAGTTTTAATTCAAAGAAACTTGATGATTTGGAGGTAAATCACAAGTTTAGGGGAGGATTGTTGTGAATTAAAAGTCTTTACACTTAGTACTGTCAAGAGTAAAAGTTTGTACTGCTCAGATGATAACTACCAGTACTAACTGATTAGTACTGCTAGTGTAAAAGTTAGTACTGCCAGTACTAACTTAACACTGCTGAAGAGAACTTAATATTGCTAAAGACTTAAGACTGCTAGAAGAAGATAATGACTGCATTAAGATAAAGACGTGTGAAGAGATATGTATGGACTTATTCAAAGTGTATATCTTACAAAGTTAGAAAGATATGTATATGATTAGAATTATAGAAGATCTTGAGTATCTTCAAAGATTTGTAGTTATCTTGTAAAGGACTCCTTGGTGTATAAAATGAGATCCTAGGTTATGTTTATCATATATACATATTCATAGAGTTGCATGCATAGCTTCAAGGTTGTAAACCCTAGTACTAGACAGAGTACTCGTATTATTCATCATAATAATATAGAAGCTTTTTGGTTATATCATTGTTCATTCAAGTTTACTGTTTCATTAATATTTATTCTAAGTATTAAAGAGTAGATTCCGCATACTCTTTAGTATTCATAAAGTTTCTACCATTGTTGTTTTGAATTTATTCAAAGTAACATAATCTTTATAAGCTAGAGAATAGATCTTGAGTTGGGATCAACAATAATGATATATTCAACATGTTTACTCAAGAGGAGCAGTATACTGAGTTTCTCGAACCCATTTTTGAACCACACCAAGTTTAACAGAATGACAGTAATGTTATCACTGCTGTTTCTAGTGTAGAATAAAGTGGGGGAACAGTAGAACAAAATCCTGCTACTGTTGAGAAAACACGTGCTTATTTTGAATTATTATATAATAATTTAGCTATTAAAATTGAGAAAGTCAACTCGGTCAATCGCAAAATGAAAGAAACAAATGCTAATTTGACCACTAAGCTTGCTAGATATAAAAATTAAGACAAATGTTTTGAACCCAATCAAGAAAAATATGAAAAACTTAAAAGGTGTTATCAAAATTCTGTTTATCAGATAAATGCACTTAACTCAAGTTCTGCTGAAATAATAACGACTTTGAATGAGGAAATTGCAAATTTAAATAACCAGCTTTCAAAAGAAAAATCAACTGTTTCTTATCTTCATCAAGAGAAGAAAAAGTTGAAGTTAGATTTCAAAACACGCGAAGACGAGCTTCTTGATAAACAAATTCAATTTGAGAACAAGATAAAGGAATTAGATAACATTTTGGTAAAAACAGGTCAATCGATTCAAACGATGCATATGCTTTCACCTAAGCCAGACTCGTTTTATCACACCGAATAGAAAATGGCTTTAGGTTATCAAAATCCTTTTTATCTTAAGCAAGCTTAGTAGAAACAATAGAGTTTGTATAATGCCAAAGTTTTATTAGAAAATCATGATCCTCCTACTGTGTATGATTTAGAGGAGACACTGTAACTTGCTCAAGATAGTCGCTTAAAAATGAAACAATTGAACAAAGAAATAAAACCGATAAATTATGCAAAGATTAATCAAGTTTCAGAGGTTTTTGTTTCTCAAAAGGCCAAGTCACATGAAGAGCTGTATTTTTCAAATACTTTCAAAATGGCCAGTGTTTCCAAATCATTTTCAATACTAAATGAAGAGCTTTTGGATGATACTTCTACAAGTGTTGCACGAAAATTTCTAAATGAGGTAAAAAAACACCATTGTGACTCTTTAACGTGTTGTTAAGCAAAAATGACATTAGATGGTCATCTACTACTCATCAGGAGCTTCACAAAATTGTAAAAGATGAAATTTTCCCTATCGTTAACCAAGTTAATGCTAGAGTTCAAAATTTTGAAATATAGTTTTTGAAAGAAGCAGCTAAATTTGTTCGAAACTTCAAATCTCTTACAAAAGAAGTTGATGAATCTCTTGCTAAGCACAAGGCTTTGGAATATGAAATCGAGCGTCTCTTGAAAGCAGTTGTCAGTCAGGATATTATGTCAATTGTGAAAAGTAATTCTGTTGCAGATACATCAAATCTCCAAACTGAGCTTGATCATACGAAAGAAAAACTTGAAACTTGCATCATTAAAAAGGAAAAAGAATACGTTGTTCTTTGGAATAATTGGTATAAAAATGTGAGGAATGTCAATATGACAAAATTTCATAAAAATGACATGCAACAAAAGATCAAATAGTTGCAAGCTCAGTTGGGAGATTTCAATGGTAAGAGACAAGATACTCCATGTGTATCAGTTAGACAGATACCCTTGATCCTTTCTCTCATAAACTAGAAAATGAGAATGTGGAATTAGAGTTTTAGGTTTTGAATTATGCAAAAGAAAATGAACATCTTAAGATAACATACAAGAACCTTTTTGACTCTATCGAAAAGACACGGGCTCAGACCAAATTAATAACTGACTCTTTGCAAGAAAAATTACATGACACCATTTATGAAAATGTTATGTTAAGAGCCTAGTTATTTGATAAGGTTTATGAACAAAAGGACACCACCAAAGGTACGAGTGTGAATACTAAGTTTGCAAATCAATCAATCTTGGGGAAACCGTCTTTGCAACCTCTCATAAACAATTTTGTTGTTTGACAACTAAATGCATTTCAATCTGAACGTCCAAAATTTTCAAAAACTCGGGTTCCTCCCAAGGTTGTTGAGACAAATGATTTGGCAAACCCAGTCACTTCAAACTCGGTACTTACCACCAAAAAATTAAAAGTTGTCACAAATGATAAAGTGATTGCCCCTGGAATGTTTAGGATTAATCCATTTCAGCCTTCTAGGGAAGATAAATTTGTGCCTATCAACAAAGTAAGCGCAAGCGTTAGGAAAAATCCTATCACTATTTTACAACCTCATGTCATCACTAAGAAATATGTTAATTCTGATTCAAATGGTTTATCTTCTACAGGAGTAGACAACACTGCTAAGACCAGAAGACGACAGCCTAGGAGCAATACAAAGAATGATAGTGTCCCTACTGCGTCTAAGAGTAGTTGCATCAAGAATAAAGAAGTTAAAGTAGAAGAACACCATAGAAATTTACTGCTTTCTAAGAATAAGAAATATATGTTATCTGAACATAATAACATTAAGCTTGCTATTCAGAATGAAAAATCTAAAGTTGTTTGTACTATGTGTAAGCAATGCTTAATTACTTCTAATCATGATGTCTGTGTGCTTAATTATGTGAATGATATGAATTCTCGTGTGAATATCTTATATGCTAATGTTTCAAACACTCCAAATAAAAAGAAACATCAGCCAAAAGTCAAGAAACCTAAGATGGTAGGGTCCATTGAAAGACTTGATTCACCTAAGCCTAGTAAACCTATATATATATTAATATTTTTCTCAAGTGACGGGATGTTGACTTTCATTATTTAATTATAACTTTTAGGATCACGGAACAAGAAACATATTTAAGTAATGTCCAAAAGGGTAAATTTATCGTCCTTGATTTTTCACCTGCCCCAAATTAAGCTTAAAAACAAAATCATTGTTAAATACAAGTTAAGATGCTAACACTACTCATAAATGCTAATTATGTATGCATAGCTACTTTTCGCTCCCTTATTCCTAAGTCCTCTAAAGATTTTATTATTTTTATTGGTGACAAATAAATTAAATTCTTATTCATATAAAGTAAACCCAGTTTAGACCATAATTAGTTTGAAATCATTTCCTAAAGAGATGATATGGTGAGAATAAGGTCCACATTAAGGTTCTAATTTCATACGATTTAGGGGTTATCCTTTTTATTTCATCCGAAACAACTCAACTACTAGTCTAGAAATAGAGGCTTTATTTAGATAACCTCGGAGTCAAAATTTGGCTTTATTCTTATTACTATTGCAACATTATTAAACCTTGTTCCTTTAAATAACTGCCACGTCGGTATGCAAGCCGACCATGGTCTAGGAGTCTTATTTCGACCTCGGTGATCCTCGACCTTTTTGAAGGCTGCAACATTGGTTTTGAGTGGGCAAGATGCAACAAACTTTTATCAGTCTCGGATTATTACTATGTGCCATATTTAGAAGACTGCCACATCGATTGTGAGCCAGCAAGAGGCAGTAAACTTTTATTAGCCCACAGTTTTTATTATTATTATTACCTCCACCCTTTAAACGACTACCACATTAGTTGTGAGCCGGCAAGAGGTAGTGGTCTTATTTCGGCTTTGGTTTATTACATAACTATTATTATTATAGCCAAATTTCAAGTCCTGTGGTCTTTTAACTACCTAGACAACGGTAGCGAGCCTTCAGGAATTGGTAGCCTATTTCCCCACAACACTGACAAAACCTCAATGTGTACCTTACTTTCACCAGAAGGAATCTCTACGAAGTGATCTAAACTAAGAATCGCAAAAACCAAAACAACTTTATTTATTCAACAATTATATAACGTTTATTAAGCTGGTGGGAGCAAAAAGCCACAATAACCTCTATGAGCTCTAAAGAGATCCAAATACTCCACGTTTAGCATCTAACTTATAAAAACTCTATCATTTCTCGTTCTTCGCAAATTTAAAATCTTTACTAAAAAGATCCGCGAATGCTTAGTCTAATAAAACAAGTTTTGCGTATTTAAAGTCTATTAGGGAAACTTGCAAAACTCTTGGCTTTTTTAAGCTAGAATTCGCGTTTTAAAGCTTCTTGTATAAAAGACTAGCAAAAGCTTAATTTTATATAAGTTAAGGGGCAAGCTAGAGCGCAACATGCTTGATCATGTCAAAATTTATTCCTAAAAAACAAAACTACATGTCAAAACACTTATTCTATTTTTGAAAATTTATAATTTTGGCATATTTTTGTTATTTTTGGTGGAAAAATAAGGTTACGTGAAGTCAAGGCAAATGCATGTAAGATCGAATCAAAAGATCCTCCCCCATACTAGAACTACACATTATCCTCATCGGTGGTATGTTCCCTCTAAAACAGTGTTTAAGTCTATGACTGTTCACCTTGAAATTTGGTTCGTCAGTTTAAGATAACTCGATGGTTCCATAAGGGAAAACTTGAGCAACGGTGAACGGTCTGGTCCAACGGATTTTGAGCTTTCCCAAGAAAATCTTTAATTGAGAATTGAATAAAAGAACTCGATCACCAACGTTGAAGACGCGGTTCTTAATCTTGGAGTCATGAATCTTCTTCGTTTTCTCTTTGTAGATTAAAGAGTTCTCGTAGGCTAGATCCCGAAGTTCATTTAATTCATTCATTTGAACTTTTTGGTGATCACCCGCGATCTTAAGGTCAAAATTACAATGCTTTAAGGCCCAATAGGCCTGTGTTGAAGTTCGATAGGAAGATGGCAAGCTTTTTCGTACACGAGCTTATAAGGAGTGCACCCAATGGGTGTTTTAAATGCGGTATGGAAGGCCCATAATGCATCATCTAACTTATCGGACCATGAAGCTTGATTTTTGCTTACGGTCCTTTTTAAAATACGTTTCAAACCATAATTTGAAACCTCTACTTGTCCACTTGTTTGTGGATGATACGCGGTAGAAAGACGGTGGGTAACCCCATACTTAAGCATGACCTTTGCGAATTGGTCATTGCAAAAGTGAGTACCACGATCACTAATTATAGCACGAGGAGTACCACTCGGGCAAAAAGAGATTTCAAGAATTTAACAACAACTCGGGCATCATTAGTGGGGAGCGCTTTTGCTTTAACCCATTTAGACAAGTAGTCAACGGCCACGAGAATATACTTGTTCCCTCGAGAAGACGAGAACGGTCCCATAAAATCGATGCCCCATACGTCAAAGATCTTGCATACTTGAATTGCATTTTGAGGCATTTCTTCTTTTCGCAAGATTTTGCCTTGACGTTGACATGAGTTACATGACTTTACCATGTCGTGGGCATCGCGGTAATTTGTCGGTCAATAGAAACCAGAATCAAAAACTTTCTTAGCGGTGTAGTTTGCACCATGATGTCCCCGGTGGGTCTATTATGGCAAGCCGTGAGGATATCAATGGCTTATTGGCCGTGAACATATCGTCTAATCACTTGATCCACACAAATCTTAAACAAGTAGGGGTCATCCCGAAAATAATGCTTTACGTCCTTAAAGAATTTCTTCTTTTGTTGGGACGACATCCCTTTTACTACAAAATTTCCCGCATGGTAATTTGCAATGTCGGCAAACCACGGGGTATTAGAATCACTATGAAAAGATATCATTCCAAGGGTCTTGAGAGGAAATGTTTCGGTAATTTCCTTTTTCTCGAGATCACCTTGATGAGGATTCTCTAATCTAGACAAATGGTCGGCCGCGAGATTCTCTGCTCCTTTTTTATCACGAATAATGACATCAAATTCTTGGAGTAGGAGAATCTACTAGAGCAATCTCGGTGTAGCATCTTGCTTAGGAAGAAGATACTTAAGAGTGAGTGGTTCGTATACACTATGGTCTTCGATAAGACTAAGTAAGGTCAGAATTTCTCAAAAGCATACACCACGGCTAATAATTCTTTTTCTATAGTCGTGTAATGTACTTGAGCATCCGTCATGGTCTTACTTGCATAGTGTATAGACTAAAAATGTTTGGTCTTACGTTGCCCTAAGACTGCACCTACCGCATAATCACTAGTGTCGCACATAATTTTAAATGGAAGGTCCCAATCAGGGGAAACTAAAATCAAGGCTTCGGTTAACTTCTTTTTAAGTATATTAAATGCTTCAATACATTCTTTTGAGAAAATAAACGGGGTTTCTTTTTCAAGAAGATGGGTCATCGGCCAGGTGATTTTAGAAAAATCTTGAATAAATCGATGATAGAACCCGGCGTGACCTAAAAAACTTCAAACGCCTTTAACGGAAGTCGGATGAGGGAGTTTAGCTATAACATCAACTTTAGCTCTGTCAACCTCAATCCTGGACTTAGAAATTTTGTGGCCGAGGACAATGCTCTCTTTAACCATGAAATGGCACTTCTCCCAATTTAGAACTAAGTTTGTGTCTCCGCACTGTTTTAGCATTTTGTCTAAATAGGAAAGGCAAGACGAGAAAGAATCCCCGAAGAACGAGAAATCATCCATGAAGACCTCCATTGTTTCCTCGATCATGTCGTGGAAAATGACCATCATGCACCTTTGGAACGTGCCCGGAGCATTACATAAGCCGAAAGGCATACGTCAGTAAGCAAACGTCTCATAAGGGCAAGTGAAAGTGGTCTTCTCTTGGTCTTGCGGGTCAATAGGAATTTAAAAATATCTAGAAAATCCATCTAACAAGCAATAATATTCGTTTCCTGCTAAACGTTCTAGCATTTGGTCCATAAAAGGCAACGGGAAATGGTCTTTACGAGTGGCATCATTAAGCTTTCAGTAATCAATACAAACTTGCCATCCCGTAACTAACCTAGTGGGTATTAATTCATTATCTTTGTTTTCAATTACGGTTATCCCACCCTTCTTAGGCACACAATGAACGTGGCTCACCCATGGACTATCAGAGATAGGGTAAATCAATCCAGCATCAAGGAGTTTGATAACTTCCTTTTTGATAACCTCATGAATTTTTGGATTCACCCTTCTTTGATGTTGAACCGCCGGTTTGAATTCGTCTTCCATTTAGATCTCGTAAGTACAAAAACTAGGGTCGATACCCTTAATGTTAGAAATTTTCCATGCGATGGCCTGTTTGTGTGACTTAAGAACCTTTAAAAGAGCGGCCTTTTCTTCATCTTTTAATTCTTTAGAAATTATGACGGGTAATTTATCGGTTCCTTCTAAAAATGTATATTCTAAATGAGAAGGTAAATCCTTAAGCTCGAGTTTCGGTGGTTCTTTAATTGAAGGCTTAGTTATAGTAACATCAACTTGTTTAAGGTCGTCATTCTTCATCGGAGGGAGAGTCGGTAAAGGGTCTTTATTTAATAATTTCTCAAGGTAAAGAATGTCTCCCTCCGTGTCGTAGTAATCGTCATCTAAATTAGAAATCTCTTCTGGGGTACGTAGAAAAGTCTCAATCTCTTCCAAGATAAAATCTCCTCCTTCAAAAGGAGTAAATGAGGGGGAAGAAGAATCAATGATAGGATCCGAAGGAGTGGGATTGCCACTAGTTGAACTATCTGAAAATCCAAGCACTTCTTGAGCATACTCCTCACAAGCAACGTCTATGACATTGACTTGATTAACAGTTTCGCAATTAAGGAAGTATCTCGAAGTTTGCCAGACTTTAAACGTAATGGCCACATCATCGACTCAAAGAGTTAATTATTCACCATAAACATCGATTAAAGCTCTTGCTGTCCTCAAGAAAGGTCTCCCAAGGATGAGGGGAACCCGAGGATCAACATCGTAATCAACTATAACGAAGTCGGCCGGAAAATAAAACTTTCCTACTTTTACAAAAAACATCTTCAGCGACACCTTTTGGATGAGCAACCAATCGGTCTGCGAGTTCGAGTGTCATGCGGGTCGAAGTAAGTTCCGGGAGCGAAAGCTGCTTCCACAAGGAAATAGGCATTAGATTAATGCTAGCGCCAAGATCGGCCAAGGCTAAGCATTCATCTAGCTTTGGAAAATCACACGGGATTAGAAACTTGCCGGGGTCTCCAAGTTTTTCGGGCAATTTCTTTAGGAGCACCGCCGAACAATTTTCATTTAACGGAGTATTTGCTAATTCGAACAACTTTTCCTTATTACTTAGAAGACTCTTAAACGTAGAAGCAAACTTCGGCATATGAAGAAGAGCATCCGCGAAGCTAATATCGAAGTGTAATCTTTGAAAGATTTGAAGAAATTTCAACATTTGATTATTAGCTTTTTCACGGAGCTTTTGGTCGTTAAGCCTCGAAGGATAAGGTATTGACGGTTTAGGTTTAGGCTTCGGAGCAACTTCGGGTTCCGGAATCGGGTCTTGGACAACCGGAGGTTGGACGTGTGCGGTACTTCCTAAACTTGTATTTTGCACCTTGTCCTTTGTCGCCTCGGTTTCACGTTCCACTTCCTTCGGGAGGGGAGAAGGAGTAGGTGGAATTGTAGGTCCATCATAAGCAACACCACTTCGGGTGGTAATAGCTTTCACATCTCCTCTCGGGTTAGCAACGGTATTACTAGGAAGTGATCCCGAACCCGAGGAATTTTGATTTTGCATATTAGTTAATATGTTCATTATTTGATTGTTTTGATTTTCTATCTTATTGGTTCTTGCATCAATCGTAGATTTGAACTCATTTCGCAATTCTGTCTTTATGTTAGTCATGTGAGTTTGCATTGCTCTCAAGGTAGCTTCATTTATCTTTATGTAGTTCGTTAACTCATTTGAAGGTCCAACTTGAGCTTGATAATTCAGAAAATTAAGAGCTTGATAATTGTTGTTTCCTTGATTGAAGTTTTGCCCTCTTCCTTGATTATTCGGAGCTTGAAAATTCGGGGCTTGAAAATTCCTTTGATTTTGATTTTGATTGTATCGGCTTTGATTATTTTGCGCATTCGGTTGATTAAAACCGGGTGGTCCGAGGTAATTATTCGAGTAATAGCTAAGCAAATTACGGTCACCTTGCGGTTGGTAGGAATTACACCCCAAATTATGGTTACCTGTGGTAGCATAAACGGCCTCTTGAGTGTAGCCATCGGCGGCTGGGCACTCGATAAAGAAATGGGGACCACCACAAGTCTCGTATTTTGTATCAACAGATTTGATCGTTTGTATTTGTCTCATCATCTCTACAAAATTCTTATTCATCATTTTGAATTGTCGAACAACTTTCGGACTCTCGGTAGTAGTAGTAGAAGAGATATTTCTAGATGTCTCGTCTTGAGTTGCTGAAGTGTCCCAATGGTTGTGGTGAGCGGTCATGTTCCCGATTAATTCGTAACATTCTTCCCGTGTCTTTTGCATAAAAGTTCCTCCCGCTGCAACATTGATGGTGTCCTGATGACTTAATGTCAAACCATTATAAAACGTATCAATTTGTGTAACTAAAATCATGTTATGGTTAGGACATCGATCAATGGACAATTTATAATGCTCCCATGCCTCGAATAATGATTCGTGCGGTTTTTGTTCAAATTTCGTGATCTCGTTCCTTAATTTAGTCACCATGGAAATAGTAAAATATTTCAAGAGAAATTTCCTCATCATATCATCGAAAGAGTTGATGGAATTCCTTAGAAGGCGATCATACCATGCGATAGCATGATGCGTCAAGGAATATGGGAAAAGAGACAAGCGAAGGGCGTTATCAGAGACCCCATTTGTTTCGTATGTTGAGTAATTTCCAAAAATGTATCAATATGTCTATTGGCATCGTCGCCCGGTAATCCGTGAAATTGACAAGTATTTTAAACTTGTTGTATCATGTGATGACGAAGTCCAAAATCCGTTGCTTGAATTGGTATCGGGGCAATTTGTCCGCCCATCCATCTATAGACGATTGGCACAACTCCTCCATCGATCGAGGAGCTTGCCCATTAGGTCTCACCATCGGAGGTGGACCATTATTATTAGGAGGAGGAGGTCCTGCAGGAGGCCCCGCAGGAGGCTGTCCCATGTTATTATGAGGAATGCTCATAACTTCTTCGAAGTCGAAAAGAGATGACGGTTCACCTAAATTCCTTCGTCGAATAAGACTCTCGGGGTCTCTAAGCGGAGAAAATAGATTTGAAGACGTAGAGCGAGTGCTTATGCACTAGAAAATTAAGATAAAACGAAAATATTTTTGTAACCGATAATCGAACAAGTGTACGGTAGCTCTCTAGAAAAACGCACTAAGAAGCGGAGGAGCGGGTAAGCGCGAAGCGTTTTAAAAACCTTCTCCTTTCGGGTCGAAGTTTGTTGGATCGACACTCCTTAAACCTCTCTCATAGTTTGTAAATCTAAAGGTGAGCCGTTTTTACAAGTGACACAACGGTTATTTTTTATGTTTTTCAATTTTTTTGGTATTTTATAAAATAAATTGAAAACAAAATATTTTTGTATTTTTAGGGTTTTATAAAAGAAAATAGAAAATTATAAACAATAACTTCACGGGGAAGGATTTTCAAGGCACTAACTTCAAATACTTCGCGAAAATCGTACACTTCTCCCCGATAGCGGCGCCAAAAATTTGGTTTGATCCAAATAGTATATATATAATTAAATATATATCCTAAATATCTCAAATTAATTATAGTATAGAGAGTTTCCTGTTTTATATAAAAATGCTTGAAGACAAACAATAGTATATTTCCCAAGTGTCCTATCCCGACGAGAAATGAATTTGAAATCCACAAAAGTATTTTGTTTGATGCTTGAATATCAAGTATTTTTGTTTTTGATTTCTAATTCTAAAAACGCAAAGGGAAGCAAGAAAAACCAAGCAATCAATTAAGGAAACTAATGATTAAAGCTAAAAATGTTAACGGGGATATTAAAACGCGACTTAAAAACCTTAATTAGACTAATTTTAACCCTAAAAACACAAATTATGATTTTTTAAATCCTAAATGACTTAAAATAATTTTCAGAAAAGAAGTTATATTTTTTTGATTTTTATTTTATTTATTATGAATTAAAAACTATTTTAATCTAGAAAATTAATTAAAAAAAATACTAAACCAATTTATAAAATTCTGGAAAAATTATGAAAAATACTTTTAACTAATTAGAAACTATGAAAAATGAAAACTAGAAAAGTGGCTTAAAGAATAAACAGTTAAAAAGCTATTAAGAACGAATAAGCTAACTAGAAAATGACTATAAGTATTAAAAGAAACAAACACTTAATGAAAAAGTCCCAAGGGCATGACGGTAAGGAGTGTGTGTAATGAAGGAGAGGTCGCAGGTTCGAGTCCTGGACCTATACTTTTTGCTAAATATTTTTTTTGATATTCTTTTTAAAACTTTGAAAGAACTAGCTAAACTAAGTAACTTTAACAAAGGGAATTTTAACTGAAACTCTTTGATAAGCTAGAATAAGCTAGCTTAAAATGACAGAATGACCAATACTAAACTTTATGACTAAATAGCAAACTGTTTTGATTTTTTTGACTTGATAAGCAAATTAGAAAAGCAAATAAGCTAGAACATACTTAAAGCTAAGCTTAACAATCACAAATGACAAGAATTAAGCAACCAAATAAGCTAAAAAAGAACTTAAAAGTATAAAGTCAAAGGTCTCAATAAGACAAATTTTTAGGACTAAAGACAGATTTTAAGCTAACTTCTATGACTCAATAAGCTAAATTAAAAGATACTAACTAAAAACAGATTAACACCTATTCCCAAAGGACACAAATAAGATCATCATAAGCAAATAAACCTAAGAAATAAGCTAGAAAAGCAAAGTGGAAATGACAGCTACACAACTTTTGTTTTTGGCTTTTTGGTTTTATTTGACACTTTTGCAGCTTGATTTTTAAGACTCTAAAACTTTTTGACACACTTTAAGCTAAAAACAGATTGAGCATAGACTAAAATAAGCTCTTTGCAACAAAAGTAAACCTAAATTAAGCAAGGATTTGTTCTCTATAGATCTGCATAAAGAGGCTTCTTACCTCCTTGACTGTTTTTAATCCAAACCTACTCTAAGGTTTTGCCACATTTTAAAACTCAAAACAGATGCTCTATGATGCACTAGAAACTCATTTGGACACAAAAACACTACACCCTAAGCATACAAATTTGAATCCAAGAATCAATTAGTTTAGAACAATTTAAGCACTAACAGATTTAAGCACTTGTCATAACAGCTACTAAACTTAACAAACCTTACTCTAAGCTTATGAAATCAATTATTAAGACTTAAATAAAGCTTATGAAATTGACTCACAAACCAAAATCAGCTTCAAACCTTATTTGACCCATTTTGAAAACTTATCCCAAACACCCCTTTAACATTCAGAAACTAGATTTAGCTTAAAACAGAATTTAAAATCCTTTAAAAAGTTAAAACAGATTAACCATTAAGTATATTAAGCACAATTAAGCACTAAACTTAGAGAAATAAGCACTTAGATATAAGCTACACTAATAAGCATATTTTTGGTTTTTTAACAGTTTTAATCAAAACAAAGTAGAACTTAAAAACAGATTAATATAGGCTACAAACTAAATGTGTTAAGCTAATTAAAGACAGATTAAGCACAAATCAGCATAATTAAGCATAATAAGCAAATAAATAAGCTGAATAAGATAATAAAGCTAAAAAAATTTGAAAATGAGGAAGTACCTTTGTCCCAGCTAAATAGGGACTTAAATTGCTCAAATGAGCTTTTCTACAAGCTCCAACTTGTTGTAAACAAGCTCGTGAGGTCTATAAGCCCATCCATAATTGGCTTATCATCCATATAAAAACCTGATGTAATTTGAGTAAGTATTTGGGAGAAATAAAAATTCAGTTATGCTTTTGAAGGCTTAACTGAATAGAAGCTAGCTTGAGAAGAAACTAAGGGCTTATAAGAGCTTATTAGGATATTTTGAGCATACTTAAACCATAATTGCTTAAAAGTAAAACAGGATTAAAGGCACAATATAAATGAAATTTGAATTTTATTGAAACTGAAAGTGAATACAAGCTTTTGAAAACTAAAATACATCAAATGAAAGATAATAAGCTACTAATAAGCTACCTAAAGCTACACTAAGCTACTCCTCTATTACTCCCCGCTACTGTGTGATTTGCCTCACTATTTATAGGAAGGTGATGAAGCTTCTAGCCCTTGAGACACTCCCATGATCTCTAATCCTGGCCTTCCATTCTAAACCGCCACAAGTCCAATGATCTTGACCCTTGATTTGAGTGCACGTCACATCCTCCAATAGGAGAGCAGGGGATTGCCAGAGTGTCAAGTGAATGTCAAACGTGTCAGGTTCTTCAAGAAGCAAAGGGAAGCGGGGGTAAATGGTATGGATTTTACCTTGTGTTGCTCTGTGTAGAAAATGAGAGGGAAAAGGGAGACAGTGAATAGTAATTTTCACTTTTTTTTATATAACTTGGACTTTGGCCCTTTGACCCGTTTTGTTATAGGTTTGACTTGGGACTCGGGGTTTAGTTATTGGGCTTTGATATGGATTTGGGCCAGAATTTAGATTAGGATTTTTGACATATAAAAGGGCTTAAGGTTTATATAAATACAAAGTTAACGGGCTGACCTGGCCTAATAAAATGGGTTCGGGTTAGCCCATTAAGGATGTATACGCCTTTGGCTTTGTTTTCTCGGGCTCATTCCTATCCCGTTCTCGATTTTGTCTGAATTGGCTTTGTTTTTGTCCTTTTGTTTAATATCCGTACCTACAAGACACAAATAACAAAATAAACATATACAATGCTTTTTTATGTCATTTTCGTTCATTATTGGTCTTTTTAGCTCGATTTATTAGGTAAAAGGTATGTGTATTTAAGCACATACCACTTCACCCTTGTGGTTCGGCCGGATATAGAGAAAAAAAAAGAGAGTTTTTGTGTTTTGATTTTCAAAATGATGCATGTATGTGAAAATGGGATAAGGTGGTGGAATATGGGTACTAAAGGGGACATGCTAGCTTAAATATAGCCATCTTGTCTCTCCTTATTCTTTTCTAACCAAAAATAGATCCTAGGAGGGTCTCAAGTCTTTCTTTTTGTGTCGGGATCACTTAAAAGCTAAATTTTCATCTATTTAAAACGTCACCTAAACTTAGTTATCATTTTCATTGCGTTCAAAATCATTTTTCCATAAACCTGGATTATTCATACGACACTTATCACCTTAAATAGCTACAAAAATCCATTTTGAGCCGTTATCGACTGACTCTGGACCGAAAACATGAATTTTTGACAAAAGTCAACCGAACCTTGCTCATTCATTTAAAAACACTTCAAATGATAAAATATAGCTTGGAAACTTATATTCGCCTAAAATTTCACCTTTTTACGACTGTTACAGTCTTTTATCGAAATTCACAAAAACAACTGTTTATAACTTTCAAATCTCCCACTCACGATTTACGATTTAACTCAACACTATTTCATTATTATGAATTTATTTAATAAACAAACCCATTAACACATTCTCAACTTTATTAATCTCCACACTTAAATAAACTGTCGTGCCGATACGCGCTGCGTGACGATTTTTCTCTAAACGCGAGAAAACTTCCCCGAAAGTACTGAAAACCTCAAAACCACTCTAAAACAGAAAAACGAATCATAAATGATTCATTCACGAACTCAAAACTTCATCAAAACTCTCGGTTAAACCGAAACCGCTTTTACGCAAAATAGACAACAGAAGTCAACTTTTCAGCTTTCATCAGGAAAACTGACAAGATCGAAAGACTTCAACATACAAAACTATAATATTTTATTATACTTATCCCTGGGAATATTATTGGTTATCACAGGCTCACCCCTTAAAGGAATTTCGCCCTGAAATTCAACTCAAATTATTAGCTCACAACACTAACAGGAAATTCCATTCCTCAAGAATCACGTCAATCACTAAAGTTTAGTCTTTTCAAGCGAGGTTTCTTACGACCCCCCTAAAGACTAAGCATTTCCATAGTCCAATCTTACACTTTCTTATAGTCAATTCATATATGCTCACAACATCACAATAATTTATCATATTACCTCTTAGCTTTACAAATTCTCCATTTTAGGTCTCATTGCCTCAGTCGGGTGTCAGGATATGATCCCGTCCTCGACGTGATGGAAACTCTATCAGAATTGGCATTGCCAAATCTTTCTAATTATCCAACCAACGAGACTAACTCCACGGGGTATAGGTCCTACACAACACGACTCACACTCTACTATACCAATACTTACACACTCAGAAATCCCCAAGCAAACCTTTCTTGGTCAACCATCTCGGCTCTACCCATCCTAGGAAGGCAGTTTCAAAATCTATACCACATCGTCACACGCTTTAAACTATTCTAAATCAATCCTACTCAACAGGTGTCTTAATTCTCACCTCACGCAGGTAGGTCAAATTACCTCTCAAAAACTTACACAGTCAAACGTATGATCAGGTTTCCTAACCGATCACCATAACTCTTTCCATTACTCTCTATGACCGTCTACAGTCTATTTCTTCCTATCATATCTCCTAACCAGATGGTATAAATAGTCAGCCCGAATACGTTTTAAGCTCACAGAACATACTACTACATCTCACGCCACATCCTAATAAGGAAGTGGGTATCCGCTCTATCGATAGCAGCCAATCGCAAAGCACTCACACACGGGCAAAACTGCGCTCTCAACAAACACGGAACAACACAAAATACTGCTATCCACGAAGATCGAACAACATTTCCCTCACTAATACGAAATGGTTTAAATACAAATCACCTAATAACTAGAATGATCTGCCATAACCACCATTACAAAAAGAAACTCTCCTAATCATAATCGTTACTAACCAATGCTACCTAGGTTAGTGATATATATATATATATATATATATATACATAACTGCTAACCCAAACCTCATATACCATACGCACCTCCTCTGGGTCCTGCCCTCTCCTTATACCATCAACGACCTCAGTCAACTCTATTCACGCACGTCTCTCCTCAGCAAGCTGTAACCGTAAATCCTGGTTCTCTCCATGCATATCACTGATGGCATGCTACAGAGCTGCTCTCTGGGAATCCGTCTGACCTGCCCATGCCTCAAGGGATAATACTGGCCTCGATATCGCTCTGAATGTCATTACTACCTGCTCCTGCTCGTACTCCAAACTCCTAAACTGCTACCTCTAGGAGAAAATCTCATCCCTAACCGCCCCCGACCAAGTAAATAACTCTCCTATGTCCCTATCGTACCTCTCAAACAGAGCAGGAGATAACTCCTCCAATCGTACTGAATGGTCATGAATTAATCCCCCTTGCATCTCGACTTGAGCTCCTAGCTCAGTTAGAAATCTCTCAGTCTCAGCTGTAGCAGGTGTAGCTACAGGAGATGGTACAGTCAAAGGTACCATAGGCGATAAAATGGGTGATGGAACGTCAGAATGTGATGGAGAAATAAGAAGTGAACCAGATGTCCACTCGGGTAAAGGTGGTGTCTGTATAGGTGGTGCTAGTGGTGGGTAATCAGGAATATTGATATAAATCATACCGTCCTCCGAGTCTGTCTATGTGGTAAGTGTGGGCTGTCTAAATGCTGACACCCTCTCAGGTCTCTCAGACTCTGGTGCCGATCCAGAACCCTGTCCGACCTCAAACGTACTGTATACATCAACCTCCTCTAATGCTAACTCACGGCGCCTTAATGCTCTATACCTAAGTCTTAAAGGCGCGCTCACAGTCGTCCCTATAACCGGAGCTGCCTGTTGCTGACCCCCAAGTATAGCATCTTCCTCCTCCTCTAAACCAAGTCCATCACTCTCTACACTATGACCCTCGTCATCTATACCATGACTCTCATCATCCCTACCATGTCTCTCATCATCTAAACCATAGCCCTCATCATGCATATCAGGGCCCTCGACCCCCGTAGTAAGACCCTCGTCCTCAGCAGCAGGATCCTCATCCTCTACAATAGGATCCTCGTCCTTTGCGTCCTCACTCACACTGTCAGAATCCATACTTTCCTCTATCTCCTCATCCTCCGCAACATCATCCTCCTCACTATCCTCTACTAACTCAGACGTACCACGATAATGCATCCGCGAAGGAAGATCTGGTGGCGACACAGATGGCGAACTCTTATAAGAGGAATGAAACCTCTTATGAAACGCAGACTCAGACATAGCTGCCACCTCTGCCATACCGGTAGAGAGGCCCAATGTCGCATATGGAACGCGCACAGTCATACGTGCAGTCCTGCGAAGAATGGGAACCAAAATAGGTGGGGTACTCTTAGATAGTGGTATAGGTTGTGCTATAGCGATGGGTGACTCAGGTGTCTCAAGATCAATAGGGTCCTCGAAAGGCTCAGACGCAGTGTCCGTCCCATCCAAATAAGCCTGCCTAATGGCCTGATAGGGATCCTCAAGAAGTGGCACGGGCACTCGGGAGCTCTGAGCTCCGTCAGCCTAGGTGGAACTCTCCGGGTCAACAAATAATAGGGTAGACATCCTGTGATAACACGGTAAAAGGGTATAAGTATAAAATATTTTTATCCAAATTATCAGCATCATTATTGCTTACATATACAAATCATCATAACGTTTGAAATTAGAAGTCTGTAACCATATATATATACATATATATATCCTTATATATATTAAATATAACGGGAAAAATACGAACAACAATCACCAACCAAGTTCGATACCGAATAGGCACGACTGGTCAACACATAAAACATATAATCCATCAAAGCACATTCACAAATCACTTCGCTACTTGCGACTATCTATAAAATTTCTCAAGGCAACACGCACTACACTAAGGCAAGCATGGCCAACATCAAACAATCAATCATCGCTACCCGCGACGCTTTTTACTTACACTCTCTAGGCATCGCACACTACTACTACTAAGGCAGCATGTCAATCCTAAAATCAACACAATCTTAATCTCAACACTCAAAAGTGTTCTTATCACTTTACATCCTATCATTTTCAGGTGGTCACATTACGCACACATCCTTTCCCTCCCCTAACATAACTTTAGAAAACTAACCCCATCATTTCATAGTCCTTCCTGAACTAAGCATAGTTGATCAGGCTATGCGTAGTTTAGGAATAATACCATGAACTGCTCGGGTTATTTAACTTTCGCCATGTTCGAGGTTTTACTAAAATAGACTTCACTTTCTGGTTATAGTTGCGCTTTTTTATTTTATAAAAACCGGCATTCTCTATAACCTTGGCTCTGATACCAATCTATCACACCCCGTCAATGGCGGAAACACAGGATGCGACGATACCATTCATCGCACAAGATACAAGATTATACACTTTATAATTTACATTCATAAAAGTGAAGTTTTATAAAACTTTACAAGTTAAAATCTTAACATAAATCAAAACCAGGTCCATCTTTACCCAGTCCCCTTGGGTTACATCTTTTCTCTTCCAATACCAATCACATACCTTTGATTTGAAACACCTAAAAATGATACTCGAAGACATCAACAATAATGTTGGTGAGCTCGTAGGTTTGACTTTAAACCCAAAAGCTGTGCCAATATTTCAACAGTGGACAATAGTGCTATATGACAGTGAATATATGCAAACAACCTTAGCATCACCGCTAATCAATAAACATATGTCACTTACGCACCTAAAGGGTCTACCAGCTGAGCACTAAAATTAGGGCAGGCACACACACAAACCTGGGTAGGCGTACCCATCCGCTCTAATAATCACACATATACCGGGTAGGCGTACCCATCCGATCCAATAATCTCGCAAACACTGGGTAGGCATGCCCATCTGATCCAAACAATCATGCATCACATAATATTCACATAGTAGTCATAAGTACATATCTTGTCCTAAAAACAAAACCACATTTCGCACAGTTCATTTCAAAATATTTCAAAACATATTTGAGTATCATTTTCCCCTAACGGAAAAACAGTAAAAAGTGGGGCTACGAGAACTCTCCTCAATCAACAATCAGAGCAACTGCACAATCTCAAATAAAGCAGGATACAATAAATCTCTAAGCAAAAACCGTACAAAATTATCTTATAGTATAAGTGTTCGCCTTAACTCACGCAAATCCTTATTTTCATCCCAAAATTCCATTCTAAATTCATATCATTCCAATCTCGTTATCTCATACCATTAACTCATTACAAAAACCGTCGTCTTCTTTCCCAGACTTTATCTCGTTATCAAAACTTTACCTCGTATTATGATTGTGTGGTAATTACGCGAAAACGACTCAAAAACACTTGGGCAAAGTGTGACACCAATACAACAAACCTCAACTCCGGACCGAAAACATGAATTTTTGACAAAACTCAACCGAACCTTGCTCATTCATTTAAAAACACTTCAAATCACAAAATATAGCTTGGAAACTTATATTCACCCAAAATCACCTTTTTATGACTATTACAGTCTTTTACCGAAATTCACGAAAACAACTATTTTTCTGATAACTTTCGAATCTCCCACTCACGATTTACGATTTAACTCAACACTATTTCATTATTGTGAATTTATTTAATAAATAAACCGATTAACACATTCTCAACTTTATTAATCTCCACACTTAAATAAACTTCCCCGAAAGCACTGAAAACCTCCAAACCACTCTAAAACAAAAAACGAATCATAAATGATTCATTCCCAAACTCAAAACTTCATCAAAACTCCCGGTTAAACCGAAACCGCTTTTTCGTAAAATAGACAACAAAAGTCAACTTTTTAGCTTTCATCAGGAAAACTGACAAGATCGAAAGACTTCAACATACAAAACTATAATATTTTATTATTCTTAACCCTGGGAATATTACCGGTTATTACAAAAAGGATTGATATATGGGTGTTAGTTCATGCTCCAGATAACCTAAAACCCCTTACATTGAAGTGGTTATTCAAAAACAAGCTTGATGAAGAGAACACGGTCATTAGAAACAAGACTCGTCTGGTTGTAAGGGGGTACCGCCAAGAGGAAGGAATAGATTTTGAAGAATCCTTCGCTCTAGTTGCTAGTATGGAAGCTATCAGGATATTTTTGGCCTACGTTGCACATAAATCATTCATCGTATTTCAACTAGACGTGAAAACTGCTTTCTTGCATGGTTTGTTAAAAGAAGATGTGTACGTGTGTCAACCTGAAGGTTTCATCAATGCTGATCATCCAAGCCATGTCTACCAGCTAAAGAAGGCACTTTATGGTTTAAAGCAAGCACCGAGGGCATGGTACGATGAATTGTCAAAGTTTCTCTGACATAATCACTTCAACAAAGGCACCATTGATCCTATGATGTTTATAAGACGCTTCAACGATGACATCTTAGTGGTACATGTCTATGTTGATGATATTATCTTTGGTTCTATAAATCCTAGATATACCCAGTTATTTGCTGACCTTATGAAAAGTCGCTTCGAAATGTCGAAGATGGGGGAAATGACGTTTTTCCTTGGTTTACAAGTTAACCAATCCCCCCGTGGTATCTTCATAAACCAGTCCAACTACTTGCTAGAAATCCTTAAAATATATTGAATGGAAATTTGTGATCCCATTGGTACTCCTATGGATATCAAAGACAAGCTTGACCTTGACAAGAATGGTACTCTAGTCGATGCTACGAAATATCAAAGCATGATTGGAGCCCTAATGTATCTCACATCAAGCAAACTGGACATTGTACATGCTACTTGTTTGTGTGATCGGTACCAGGCTCAACCAACTGAGAAGCACCTCAAGGAGGTTAAAAGGATCTTTCGTTACCTCTGGGGAACCGTCAATATGGGTCTCAGGTATATAAAGGATTCTGCTTTTGAACTAACTGGATTTTCAGATGTTGATTATGCGGGATGTCGAGACTCCTTCAAAAGTACTTTTGGTGCCACTCAATTCTTAGGCAAAAAGCTGGTGGGCTGGTCCTCGAAAAAACAAGATTGTACGGCACTGCCATCCGCGAAAGCAGAATATGTGTCTTTTTTCGCTTGTTGTGCCTAAGTCATTTGGATGCGGACCCAGTTGACGGATTATGACTTTCACTTTAACAAGATTCCTATCTATTGTGATTCGACATCAGCCATAGCCATATCTTACAATTCGGTCCAACACTTAAGAACAAAACACATTGCAGTTCGCTACCATTTCATCAAGGAACACGTAGAAAAGGGTACGATTAAACTGTATTTTGTCAAGACTGATTAACAATTGGCTGACCTCTTTACTAAAGCCCTTCTAGTGGATAGGTTTAACTATTTGGTTCATCGCCTTGGTATGGGCAGTTTGTCTCCACAGGAGCTTGAACGTCTTGCAAAATCACAGTAATTCTTTGTATATATTTATCAGAAAACAAAATATAAAATTACAAACCTATAAAAGCAAAATACAAAATCAAAAAATTTCAAAAATACCAAAAATAATCTTCTCCGACATGTCTCTCGAGAATCGATAACATTTACACACCTAGAAATGTTGATTAATATTGACACGGGTATATAAATGATGTTCGAGTGAGAGTTTCTAAAAGTTTTCAAAACATGTCTCTTCAAATTTTCTCTACAACATTTAAGTAAATGTTAGCTTAGGACTCAGAATCCAAAGAAAAGAAAATGTTTATTTATGAACATTTATCCTAAAACAACGGGAAGTTCATATCTTCTCGGTCTTGAACAAAGTCACATAAACATTCAAAGTTTTAAATGCTCGAGAGAAGCACCAAGAAAATGATAATTAATAAGTCAAATATAAAATCATTTTTTTGTTGAGCATAATTTTTCAAGATATTTTCAAAAAGGAATTTCAAAATCTTTCAAAATTGTGTGCTTAACAAACTCCCACTCCAACTTTTCACTCTAATATTTTATTGATGGTAAGTATAATTTCTAATAAATGACCACTTAATATTAGTTCATTCGGCATGCATTCCTGTTCTCCCATTGTTTGGTTAGTCTACAAGTGGATCAACGTACATTAACTTGTATTTTAATTCACTTGGTAAGTCAAAAATTGTCACCACATATGCAATTTTTGAAGGGGAGAATAGTAATTAAAATGTGATCAATACGACTTAATAATAGATAAGACCTTTTGAATATAAGTGCGTTCCCGTCCCCGCATGTGCAAAACTCTTTCATAATATGATGCATATGTGTAGGGGGAGCTTTTTGGTAATGTAAGAAAATTCTCAATGTGTGATAAATGATTTCTCGAACATGTTCATTGATTTTTCAATGGTTTTATGGCTTCTATGGAAATACCAAAGACTGACCAACTGTTCTTATAGTGTTATAAGGCGGTTAATGTTAGGTATTTTGTTCCATGATCAGCCTGAACCGAAGGGATCTACCTAGGGACACTTCATTAGATAGAATAGAAGTCCTTAGGTATGATCGAAAAAAGGACTAATGTAAGATTGGGAAGAATGTTATCCAAGGCATGAGTTATCACCGGAACAAACCCAACATGGTGATAATGAGGATGCGTTGGAATAACATTAAAGGGGTTGAAGAATTAAAAAGAATTGTAAGGATAAAGGGTGTAAATAAAGAAGCCCTCCATACAACCTTAGGCAGAAACCGGGTCAATGCATAATCTATCGATATTCACAAAGATGATTCTGGTATTGAAGACAAGTAATCATGGACCCAGTGATGCAATGCACAACGCATCCCAGCTACTCAGGCTTCTCATTCCGAGATTGTTGATATTGAAAAGGTGGCAGTCCGCTCCAGCCTTCGATCACAAAATAACAAAAGTGCACTTATAAAGTCTAGAGCCAATGAGATCAATAAAAAATCTCATTAGGACACAAATTCGTATATACAATTGTTGTTCAACATTAAGAACACAACTTGTACAAGAGTCCTATGCATTATCCTTGTGATATTTTCTAGAACATCAGAGTGATACTCTTTAGTATTTACAGTGACGATGGAAATCCTTCCAGAGTCAACATCAAATAGCTATGCGGTAGGTGACTTGCGAGATTCTATATGAATCAAGCTTGTGTAAATTAGATATCAACTTTGGTCCAGTAAATGAATCGATGACTCAATCAGAAATATAATAACTATCTGTTTCACTCTTACCGTGTTGTCTACTTTAAGATGCTCCGATAACGAGAACGGCTAGTGCAGCTGCGAAACCCTGTCAAGGAGATTCTTTTAAATTCTACCTGATCACAAGCAGTATTTATACTGATTAACAAGGAACCGTGGTTATTGCAACCATATTCGACGAAGTGACAAAGACACTTTCGTCCATATATGTTTTTATCACAAACCTATACATGCAGGTTTTCCCGATGGTATCAGCATCTAGTCTATGACGAGTCAAGATTCACTACCACATGCTCCTGATCAAATGAAAAAGATATATACATGATGAAAGCTCAAGTACGTATGTCAAAGTCTTCTGCGAGCTCTGATATACAACAACTTCCTCAAAGAACATCAATGATAATATGGCAAGAAGATCAAGTAAAAGCTCAATGTTGAGGGAGATTGTTAGCAAGCTTTCAAGATAACGAGCATGTGGGTAAAGACACAAGATCGCGAGATGGCACTAGATTCCAGGATAAAGATTTAAAGATCAGAGTTTAAGATGAAGTCAAGGCTAAAGATAAAGATATTAAGTCAAAGATCAAGATTCAAGATCGCAAGCATGCAAAAGGAACTATAAAATAATTCCCAAGAACACAAGGCTCCAAGATTTAAGACGTCACAAGAAGTGAAGCCGTAAGTGCAATGACCACCCCTTAGGGGGAGAGTTTTAGCCTCGTTTTTAGTAAATTGATGGTCATTATATATTCTCGAGCCTTGTATAGGAAAACGTAGGTCACAGGAATTACATTAAGCTAATTGGGCCTAGGTTTCGGGCTAAAGCCCATTTGTTTGTTTCAAGAAGCCTACACGTCTCAAATGGGAGTCCATACTTCTTGTAGTATAAATACCACCCTCCTAGCATGTTAGGAGGGTGTTCGTAACTCATTCTTCTTTATGTAATCATCCATTTTTCTTTCTTCCTTTTTGCTTTTTAAAACCTCTTTCTCTCTTTAAAATTTCTTTCATTTTCGTGTGTGTTGATGTGAAAGATATAGGTTAACACATTTCCTTAAGGATTGAGAGTTAAACGTGACACTATTACGATACCTCCAAATAAACCACAAAGAGGCCATGATGATGATGTACATATGATGAGCCTTCTCTCTAGAGGTAGACCACGAGCCAAGCCAATCTCTCTAATGATCATTAGAAATAAATAAAGGGAAGGAATTATTACACCACATACAAACAATCCTCTATATATCTTTAGCAATGTCGTATTCAAAAAAGATATGATGGTTAGACACCACATTCAATTAAAAGAGGGGAAAGATATATCTGGGATTTCCATACCTCTAGATGAAAGGTTTAAAGGTCGTGGGAGTTTATCTAACTTCAAACGCCTGATAACGCCTTAGTCATATATATTTTTGGTGGCGCTATTGTATATATTGTTAGCATTTCTTGTAAACTTTTGATACTTAATAGCATGAAATATGTGTAGGTTCACTTGAAGATTGTTCGAGCAAGAAAAGCAAAAAGATACAAATGTTTATGTCAAAAGAAGCTCAAGTTAAATAAAGAAACAAAATAAGTCTAAGTACCAAGCAAAGTGAGCTGGGTTTTCCAAATTGTGCACCGCACTTCTACCCAACGGGCAAAGATAGTCAACCCTTATCCGTACTGAAGTACATCGGTTTTTCCAAACATTTGCGGCATACTTCCCCTGCATTTATAAACCTTTGGCGCCAAGTATTACGCAAAGTGCGCCACACTTTTCTAGAAGTACGCAACACTTCTGCCCTCAGTCAGCCTATAAAAAGGGCTTTTATCTCAGCCATTTAAGGAGGACTAACATACAATTATCATCATCACTCACCAATGTTGGGACAAATTTCCCACAGATAAACACCAAAGAGGCAGGGATATAATTGGATAGAATAAAAGTTATAGTATAGGTTCAGGTATTTGCTCGTGGGTTACTTGTGACACTTGTGAAATCCCTTGACTCATCCGAGCTTCGTATGTCTTTGATTTATCCTTATTTCATTTCTATAACTATGAACTTAATAGCCATGAGAGGCTAAACCCTCTTGTGACTACTTCGATATATATATATATATATATATATATATATATATATATATATATATATATATATATATATATTATTCTATATGTTATATATATAGATAAACATTTGGTTTGATATGATCTCTTAGTGGTTTCTTGTTTGTGTTATGAACCGTTGTGCTAACTAGTCTTGCTATGCTTGTTTATCACTTTTATATGCAACTTGGTATAAGTCGAAAGAGCCACTTTGTATTATCTGGTTATGAAAACTTATCTATGTGTTTTGAATCTTTGGTTGGAGGAATCCGCTTTGATAATTTGATAAACATTTAGACTAATTGGTATTGTGCTAATTTTGTGATAAATCATCTAATTAGAAAACACGAGTCTTGAATCAATGAAGTTAATTTGTGAAAACACCATTTTGATGGAAACGATTATTTTGTGAATTACAAATCAAGAACACCAACTTGTTAAACTGAGATCATTATCATCACCATTGCTACTGAATTATGTTGACTATCCAAGTAGTCATATCTCTTTATTATTGAATTTGCTTATTTGTTATTTGCTTGAAAAGTGTTTAATATCCGTTTTGAATTCTTAGTTTTATAAAGATAAACAAGTCCCTATGAACGACCTGGTCTTGCCCTAAAAGTTATACTACATACATGGGTTATACTTTACCCACGTGTTTGATTTAAAATCGATGAACTAGTTATTATAAATTTAAAACTTTCCATACACGTCAAACTTTTTGGCGCCGCTGCTGAGGACTTCGTTATGTTCTATAAATATTTTAAGTATTCAAAACGAATCCTAATAGCTTTTCCTTGAAAATCAACATTCTACAGACTTTTTGTGACTTTTGTTGCAGAAAGTACGCCGCACTTTCTGCTAAGTGTGCCACAGTTATTCCCAGAACCACGGACTCGACGTACTTTTTCACAAGCACGCCTCACTTTCACAAAAACGTGACGTTTTTCGTAAAACCTCACAAAAAATCCAATGTAACACGAACCATATCTAATACAGAACCCATAACTCATAAATATCCACCCAGAAAACCTCAAAACTGGCTCAGAAATGAAAAAACCAAAATTTTTAACACAAACCCGCCGTACTTTTCCACAAGTACACCGTACTTCACTTACTTCATGAGGTTTTACTTTTAAACATCCTTCTATCCTTCGAATTATATTAAAATTAAGTTTTTACAAAAACCAGAATCGTTTATAAATAAAAAATATAAAAATTCAATTTTTCGACCCAAGTACGCCGCATAATATCTTTTGTATGCCGCACTTCTTTGCTTAGAAAATAAAATTGATCTTTTTTGATTTTTTGCTCTCTTATCTATCATACCCTTCCTTAACAGTTGACTTTGGATGCATACGCGTTTTTATGATACTGAACATTTTACACCGTTATCCGAACCCAAAAGAACCTTAAATAGAAGATGTAGAAGAAATAAAAGAATACCGATCGAACGAAAAGACGAACGACCCAAAAATCATAGAGAAATATTCCCACCTATCCACAATATCTCTCGAAAGCGATGATGAAGAACCAACACCTCAAACACCAAAACCAATTAAAGAAACAAAAGAAACACTTGTCTTGAAACCTTACAAACCAATAATACCATACCTCCAACATCTTAGGAAAGAGAAAATGGAAGCTCAATATGGAAAATTCCTCGATGTGATTCGTGATGTTCAAATCAACATACCTTTTGTCGATGCTCTAGCAGGAATGTCGAACTATGGCAAATTTCTCAACCAACTTGTCACTAAAAAGCACAAATTAGAACAAATCTCCTAAGCTTTTCTCAATAATGAATGTTCACCTATCATTCAAAACAAGGTTCCACCCAAACTTGGAGACCCTGGAAGTTTTCTCATTCCCTGTACCTTCAACAAAAATTTCTCTTACAATGCATTGGCCGATCTTGACGCTAGCATTAAGCTCATTCAAAACTCTCTATATGTAAAATTATCTCTCGAAACTCTGAAACCAACCAAAATAAGTGTGTGATTAGCAGACTAATTATTTCAATACCCTAATGGGATTGCAGAAAATATGTTAGTCGAAGTTGGTAAATTCACCTTTCCAGTAGACTTTTTAATCCTCGAAATGGAGGAAGACATCAAAGTTCCCTTAATCTTAGGAAGAACTTTTCTACACATAGCAAACGCAGTAATCTGCGTAAAGCAAAAGCAACTCAATCTAGGAGTTTAGATCTGAACATATGATATTATCTAGTGATTCAGCAATGAAACACTCTTATTCGAATGGCAATACATGTTTTAGTATCGATGTCATTGATGAAATCTTAGAAGAAGATTTTGATGCTTTACTCGATGAAGGAAACAAAATCCTTTACTCTATCGAAGGAACTCCTCTTGAAGATGAACTCTTTTTTGAATTTGATGAATTCATAGCAATGAACATAGAAGAAAATATTGAACCAAAAAATGATAAAGAAGAATTAATCTTTGAAAAAAATACATTCAACACAGATCATAAAATCAAGAATTCTTTTGAAGAACCCCCTATAGATCTTGAACTCAAACCTCTTCCTGATCACCTAGAATACGCATTTTTGGAAGGAACATCTTTTCTTCCTATGATCATTTCATCCCAACTCTCTGAACAGAAAAAACCAAGCTCATTTAGCTTCTTGATGACAAAAAACCAGTAGTTAAAAAACAAAGAAGATTAAATCTAAACATGAAGGAAGTTGTTAACAAAAATAGTTAAACTTCTCGATTTAGGCATAATTTATCGAATTTCTGATAGCCCTTGGGTAAACCCCAGATGGTGTCGTCGTGTAGGTGTAATTTATGCTTTCAAGTTTTAAATTTAAATTTTGCCAACTTTACCTAAAACAACACTTTTCACGGGCAGTGTACCCGATCGATGGAAGTTTCGTGGTAAGTAGGGTGTTGATCACTAAGAGCGAGAAACACTTTTATTAATACTTTGGTTTTTCTAATCTAAGTCAGTCTAATCTATGCTAAACCTATGCTAAACCTATGTTAATCCTAATTTTAATGCATAAGGAGGGTTCTCAGCCTGAGAGACTGGCACATGTTTTGTGGTGACTAAAATCAATTCAAGACACTAAAACACACGCAAGCAAATTAAGAGAAGATAAAGAGCGGTCTAGCAAAATATAAGAAAACTATATTAACCATCATTAATCCACTCAGAATGTTGGTTTGTTTATTAGTGCAATGATTACTTATCTTGAGGTGGCATATCATTTTTAAGACTTAGGCGTTACTTCTTCCTAAGACCTAGACACGTAAAATTCTGTCACAATTAAAGGCATCCGCATAAAGCATCCTTATTTACAGATTATAATCTATCTTACGGATTAAAGAAATGTTGATCTTGTTAAACCCCAGCTCATAGAGACTTTACCTATGTACTGCTTAATGGCAATTCATACACTAGTAATCCACTAACCAAGTCTTTACCAATTAATTGAGAACATACTCGTTGATACCAAGGTCACCTTATGGTCCAACTAAGCTCATAATCTTTGGGCAAAGATAGGTCATTATTTGTGATCCTATTGGTCTAGATGTAAAAATCACTATATGGAGAGTGTAGAAAACTAGAAGGGGGGAGGGTTGAATAGTTTTCTTGATTAATTGTTACCTTTTAAAAAAATTGTTTAAAACTATACGTGAAATGATTGTGATATTGGTATTGGTATATGACGTAAGAACTATGAAAGAAAATAAATAGAGAGTTAGAAAGAGATAACCAAGACATAAGTATTCATAGTGGTTCGGCTACAAGGACACCTTCCTTTCCCTACTCCACTCCCTGAGTTACCTACTCGAGAGTTAAACACTATTCACCTTACTCTTTTCAATTGGCGAAGAAGCCTTACAACGTTGCTGATACCTCTTTTTTAATACAAAGCTAAATACCGGATTCTTCACACGGTAGAATCACACCAACACTACTACACTTGATTTACAATGATAAATGTAACTAACAACTACAATATGATGTTCAAGACTCAGTAATGTGATCTTGATGATGTTATGGAGATGCGAAACAAGATGCTTGAAACTTGATCGTCTCGAATGGGTGTTTGGCAATTTTCTTCTTTGAAGTAAATTACCTACAAAATGCTAAAGGAAACTATGCAAAAGTAGAGAGAAAGATCAGATGATTAAAGAGTATTTTCAAATGAGAAGATGTGTGAAAACATGAGAAATGGCTTGGTATTTATAGCCAAGAAAAGTACTATAGCCTGGTTCTGCCGGTTTTGTTGATGAATGGAACCGACAGCAAAAATTATTGGAACCGGCCTACAGTAACCAAATTGGAATTTTGATTTGCAAATCTTGAGAGATCATGTGAAATCTTGTAAGATTATCCTTGGATTTGCTACATTTAATTAGGTCATGAATGATGTAAATAATAGAGAAGTTACAAAGCATTTTGTGTATAGTTTAGGTTTACATAAAATAATGCATACACATTTTTTATAACACTTTGTGATTTTCTAAAAGCTTATATTTTAAGAGATGGTTTTAACATGATGTTTCTTTATGTTTTGTCATCAATAAAACTAGGAAGGTCGTGAGATAGAAATAAGCATATTTTATGGGTTTATTTGTATTAACAATCTCCCCCTTTTTATTGATGACAAAACGTAATGATTTAAAATACAAAGACTGCTTTTCAATGGTTTGAGATTTATTTTAAATCCATTGTCCTTCTCCATCTTTTTGTCAAAATAAAAAGACGGAATAGGTTAACCTAGGTTTACCGATTCTAGTGTAATCTGTAAGCTCCCCCTTGAGAGGTGCATAAAAATCTACAAAACAAATAAGTTAAATAGGATGGTATATGCTCCCCCTTACTATGTGGATACCTACAAAAGAAAAGTTAGTGGACATAAACCAAAAGTTTGCTTCTGTAGAACCGGCTGGCCGGTTCTGTTCCTTGAATGGAACCGACTTGTTATCGGACAGAACCGGCTGACTTTTGGAAAGTCAAATTCTTAGAATTATAGTCACATTTTTTAAAGATCACACATTATTAACCGGTTCAAAGGTGGAAGCAAGACAAATATTTATTCATAGAAAGGAGAATATAAAGGACATTACAAGATAACAAGAGATTCTTTAGCGAATCAACTATTTTATTCTACTTCTAAATATTATTCTAAAAATTATACAAAAGAACATTGAGGCGATCAAGAATGTGGTTGAGAATGAATCTCATTTCCCTTTAGAAGTTGTCGATGAGGGCTTGAGTTCGTTGGCAATGCTCAAAATACATTTCATGAGTTAGCATGAGGAAAGGATTGTTAGGTCCTAATGGCGGAAGTGGTGGGTTGATTAAGGGTAGATTAGGTGAAAGATGTGGTAGAAATGGTGAAAGAGGTGGTTCCATGTCCGGAGTAAGAGAAGGAAATGTTGACTCAATGTCACACCCCGCCAAGGCGGAAACGCGAGGCGTAACATGATGGATATCATCACAACACAATTGGCGTCTATAAAGAGAATTCTACATGCAATAAATAAGCAAAGTATAGACACAAAGTGTCATAACAATACCCATAAAACTAATCCAAATCCAAAAGGCGTCTTTATTGATGAAACAAAAGTTCTCGCCAATAGAAAGACATGCAACAAGTATCCATAATTCAAACAATGCAATATTCAAGACATAAAAGCAATAAACTCCATGACATCCTATGGTCTCTTTCTAGCCACTTCTCTCTATCTTATCCCCATGATGCTCACCTGAAAATGATGCATAAACGTCAACATAATGTTGGTGAGAGTCATAGGTTTAAGACACGCCAATAACTCACTTTGAAATCACTATGATAAATAAAACATAGCAAAGCAGAACATACAACGAACTATCATACAAGCTAACATGCAATCACATCAACCCACATTGAGACGCTCATGCTCAAACATCACAAACATATCCCTATCCACAAAAATAAGACGATCATGCTCACTATTAACAATCCACAACAATGAGACGATCACGCTTAATTCTAACAATCCATCAATGCCTTGAGACGGTCAAGCTCAAGCACAACAATCCATATCATATTAGCAAGTAGCACATAACATACAATAGTCTCATATAGTCCATGCCTCATTTAAAACACATTATCACAGTAACTAAAACATTTAAACTCATAGCATCATTTTCACCCCAAGGAAACATAAGAAAAAGTGGCTATGAAACTCACCTAATGCTAAAGCAATTCCCAAAATCCTCGCACAATGCTAAACAACAAAATAACACGTGTTACATGCTACTAAGCCAAAAGCTTAAGCACATGTAACAATTATATGATAGATGTCTAAGGTGTTTATTTACCCTCATTGGTTACCCCGACACCATGCCCAACATTTACCAATTTGTTTACACACTTTTTCAATGTTTAACAATTTACCCAAAAACGCAAAAGTTTAGTGTCACTTTACCATTTTCTAAACTACACCTAGTGACCTTTATAAATTTTACCAAAAATCAAGAATTTAATATTATGAGTTTAATATCACCATGATTTTTCCACTAATTTATATCCCCTCTTAAGTGCCCCAAATAAAATCAAACTTTTAACTACCCAGTTTCGGATCTGTTCGAACACAAAAAAGTTTAGACCTAAAAATCATATTTAGACTACAAATTAGAAGCTCTATTTTTGATGATTTTTAATAGACATATAGAACTAAACTCATGTAGATTGGCTAATCCTAAATCAAATTTTAAGTGGTGGTTTTACACCCCGTAATCTTACTTAAATCTGACCCGTGTTTACTGTTTTAACCACTTTCGGTGCGACCAACATTTGAATGACTTTCCGACCTTAAAAACTTTTGAGGCCGGATGTTCTAGAAACTAGAATCTCTGAGTTACATCATAGACATTGTAATCACATCAATTCATGCTTCGAACCTCTAGATATTCATGAAACAACACAGCCCTAAATTCTGCTCAAACCTAAATCAAGTTCTAACGCATTCTAAACCTAACCGAACACACCATCATACTTATAATTCATCCCTAATCATTATTAACTAGTTTAATTATATTAATTTACAGATGTTATGAAACCCTAATTATCCATCATAATAATTATTACATGATTAAAAAAAAGGATTAGATTTAAGAATTACCTAAAAACCTTGAATTTATTATACAAATCACCAACTTAAATCTTGATAAAAAAATATTTTTTCTTCCTCCTTTGATAAAATTTGGCTGGAACAATCAAAAACAAGGGGGAGAATGGTTTTTGGTATTTATAGGGTTTACAAAAAGGTTTAGATAGATATCTTTTACCAATTTTAATTAGAGTATGATTTGTTTTCCTTTTTTTTCTTTAAACCAAACCGGCCGATCACCCTTTATTTTCTTTTTTTTTCTTTATTTATTTATTTATTAATTACATATTTACTAATATTACCCTAAGTTTTTATAAAAACCTAAGCTTATTTGAGTATACCTTTTTGCATCAACGCAATTTACTAAACTTTTAAAATAAATAACTTTTCATTTTTATTTTAACCTAACTTTCCAAAAATAGAAATATACATTTTATTCTTATTCCAACTACTAACACCTATTCATACCTAACATTACTAACACATAAATACGTATACGTAATAATACTTACACGATAAATCACTAAAACGCTTAAATCGCAAAAATAATTTCCTTATCACCAAAAGTGAACGAAATGAACTCCACAAAATCCAACACAAATCCAATCCCAATGAGACAATCATGCTCAATAGATTGATTACCAAATCTCACATATCCCACATAAACACATATAAACACAAATAACACATAACCCATACATTGCAACAGATACATAAGTCAACACTAATAGTTTGACTAACCTGCTCAAGTCATGGTTGTCACAAATGAAGTGCAAGTATTAATTTATTTACTTTTCTACTGTTTGAATATCTGCACATTATCTAGCCTCACGAACTAGTAAACATGTACTTAGATATTCAAAGGAGTGCATCCAGTTCTACTATATATATGACGGACTAGCCATCAATGCCATTCTTTAACTTGAAATTTTTGCATGCAATTCCTCCTTCTACATTACCTCAAGGGTGTGTAGAATCTTAGGAAAAATATCAAGTTAAGAAAAACTACTAGAAAACGGGCTATTAATTTTCTTTTCTCTTTCGCGATTTATTGAGATTTCCATTTCTAATAATTAAAACTCATACTATATCTTGACGCTTCAAGATGTATCATTTGGTGGCTATAGAAAACATGTTCTCTAGTCATCCAACTAAGATGTGAAACCGTACTTAATTGTTTAACTTTTACAAGACAAAACGATTTCTCAAGTAAGTATGCTTTGAGTTTGATTAGGATTGGAAAATTTAAGTGTTCCTATTATAGCTTTCTCATACAAGTAGAAATGATAGGAATACGTCTTTTTCTTACAAGGAAAGAAGATTTAGTTTGCTTTTCTTTAACAAGAAAGGAAGCAAACTTTTGTTTACGGTTTGCGTTGCATAAATGTCATTAATAGAAATTACAAAGTTCATTTTAGTATTTTCGATAACTATCCTTTTAAAATTAACTACCCAAGTTTATAATATAAAACAATTAATTTTATGAAAGGCTAAGATCCTCATTAAGGTTCCACCATCACATTAATTGATCTGCTAGCAATGATAGATTCAATAGGTAGGTGACGTTCACCAATTGTAAAACCTATGCAATTCTTAGACCATATGGGACTCATGACATTTGTAACGGAGAAACAATGTCAAGCTGGCATGTTTAGTCCCATCCTTGCCTCGAGCCAAGGTCTCACCTGCTTAACTCAATTAAGTCATCCAATGCGGGAACATGTGAGAATATGTCTAGGTCTCACACATAGAGAATAATCACCTTGGGTTACAATTCGCCTATGTCTCACGCAAAGTAAAAAGCAAATGCAAGTGTTTTCAACCAATTGAATGGCATGACTTAAATTTAACGAGTATTATTTTTGATAAATACATGATCAAAAAGTGTGTACGAGGAAGCATGCATTCATTCTTCGTAGCACAAGTTAAAAAGCTATTTTTAACTTAAGTCTAATACTTGTTTTATATTATTTATGTGTGTCAATTTGTTTATTTTCATGACTAATATATAACCTAGGCAGAATAAATATTAGTTTGAACAATACATAAGTTAAATAACAATCATAATATTTATTTAGTGTTATTTATATAAAAACAAATGTTTAGTTTCAAATCATATTTAAGCTTTAAACTAAATCAAAGATTTAGTTTTGTTTTATTTTTAGTTTTATAAAAACATTTGCAAGTTATATACATTCCAAACATATATAAAAGCAAACAAACAAACATAACCACAAGTATGCAAAGCCTCAACCGATGAAAAACCTATGCTTGGTCTCGTGATCCATCATGAGAACCAAGAAGTCAACTAAGGGTTAACCACACAACTACAAGGAGGGATCCCACTTTCTCCAAGAACCATCATGAGCAAGTGAAACCCTAAATAAACTTGAAGCCCAAAACTGCCATAAACTTTCAGCTGACTTTACGGGTCTGAAAATCCTATAAGAAGTCTTCCCCAATCTAAGCTCCAGTTGTAGAAGTTGTAGACCCATGAATTTTTCACCTGCTCCAAAAAATTCAGCCTCTAACTCCTTATAGAACTCCAGGAAATCCATTTTTAGTAGAAGTCACTCCAGCAGCTCCGAATTTGACTTTATGCCTTTAACTCTTGCGCCATTCGAATCCAAACAACGGTTATAATAATTTGATAATTGAATACATTTATCATATCATCTAACTACTATAAAATGCCCAAACAATGGCTACAATGAAAATTAAAAGCATACAAAAGAAGCCGAAACAATGGCAACCCTAAAAACTAAAATTAAATGCAATAACTAGCGAATCAATTCACAAGTGGTCATGGTTTTCATTGTCTTTGCATACGAAATAAAATAATACCATAATATCATCTATTAACAAGGTGTTGGCTAAGTCCATGGCCAAACATGCATATATTTGCCATGGAAACAAAATAATTAACAAGAAATAAATTGTTAGCCAACAAATCGAATAAATAAATTAACTAGAATTAAAACCCTGCTTGGTACGTGTAACCAATAGCTTAAGGATCACCTAGTACTGTATTAAAGACCTTATAACAACCATATTATTTCAGAAAATAATGCCTAAGGGGTTGTTTAAAACCGATTCAAGAATCGTTCCAAAACCCGCGATTTAGGCCCTTTTACAACGTACCCGATAACAAAACCAATTAAAGTATGCATAACAAATGGCTATGGAATCAAAAATCATAGATCATAAGACCCTATATGGGTCAAATTAATTTCAAAAAATAAGCGCTAGGTGCTGTTTTAAAATTATCCTTTTGAATCCATCAAAAACACTCGTTTTTAGCCATTTTTACGCATACAATATGATCATATGACATCTTATGATGGCTCGTGATACCACTATAGGTACTGAATCAAATGAATATCATATAATCAAATATAAAATGCAGTGGAACATGCACCTATCAACGGATCCATAGAGTCATGTGATCAATCAAAATAAAAATAACAATTATTACCTTTGCAGCGTAATCGATAGAATCAAAGAACAACCTTCTCTTGTACAAGATCTATCCAAGAAACCAAGTGACCAAATTAGATCACTGACTACGCGCGAACCTACTCCTTTTTACATATAAATAAATATAAACATATATAAATATATAACAAGGAACAACATCCGCGAAATCAATAAATCCGGAAGTAGTATAGAGTGTTTCCGGGTCGTTATGTCCCAACGAGGCTTGAATGGAAAATTGAGTGACGAAGGTAATTGATGTTTGAATATGACAAGGCTATGGATATGATTGGGCACTAAACCTAATAAGCAAATGTACACAAAGATAAGCAAGGAAAATACGCTGGAACAAGCATAAAAGCTAGAAATGGTAAAAACACTTAAAACTTTTTAAACTAAGGCACAAATAAGCTTAAGACAAGACCAAATAAGCTAGACTAACTCTAAATAAGCAAATTCAGCAAATAATTAAGCTAAGCTAAGTAGGAGAAACTCAGTAGTACTAATCAACAGTACCAACAGTATTAACTAACAGTACTAACTTGGAGTTAGTACTGCTAGCTATAAGTTAGTACTGCTAGGTCTAGGTTAGTACTGCTAGCTTACTGAAACGCAATGAAACAAGAAATAAGCAAATAAGGTAAAACAGATATTTAACTATCCATAATAAACACTCAGGCATAAGAATAAGCAACTAGAATAAACTAGAATGGCAAATAAGCTACAAAGCTACAAACTGAAAATTTCTTAGAATCACTATGAAAAGGTGAATAAACTTAAACAAGCTTTACTAAAGACAGTAACAAAAATAGGCTTAATCTACTCTAAAAAGCTAAGAAAATCTTAAATAAGCAGAAACAATAAGCTAATAAGCAGATATGACCCAACAGTACTAACAGTTTTAACTAACAGTACTAACTTGGAGTTAGTACTGCTACCTTTGAGATCCAAGAAAATAAACCAGCAGTACTAACTTGGAGTTAGTACTGCTTGTTCTAAACACCCCTTAAAGTTTTCAAAAATCATTTTTCTTTTCATTTTAAGCTGATTTGATCCTAACTTATTAAAAACAGATTATCAAACACCAAAATAAGGCATTTATAAGCAGACTTTAATCAAGAATAAGCACTTAAATAAGCTAAAATTTTCTAACAGTTTTAACTTATAACTAACAGTACTAACTAAGAAGGAGACACAATCTATTTCTAAACTGATAACTAAGCAAGATAAGCACTAAACATCATGATAAAGCATAAATAAGCAAATGTAAGTAACAATTAAGCACTATAATCAGTTCTGCAGTAACTAAGATGTAAGAACCCGAATTTAAGGTCATTATTTATTTTGACTCATATATTTATTTTCTAAATTTTAGAAAATATTATATTT
>BQNB010046567.1:579-43622 GCA_026074375.1 Tanacetum coccineum
ATATTTTCAAATTTTCTTATGGAGTCTGTCTTCCCAGATTGTCTATACGGCGTATCCAAACCCCATGAATACGGCGTATCCAAACCCCATGGATACGGCGTATTGACTATCTGGACGTTATCCAATCTTTATTTTCAGCACAGTCTATACAACGTATTCATTAAATGAATACAGCGTATTCGAAACAGGTTTCAATACGGCGTATCCTGGGGTATGGATACGGCGTGTCGACTTCCTGTATAGTTTTTAGGTTTATATTTCGAGTCTAACCGACGAATACACGAAGATAGAATTGCATTTGTTTTTCTTATATCTTACACAGGACCTCGTGAAAGAAATATCGACGAATATTGATGGAGAATTTACAAATCTGGAGATCATGAAGTGTTGGAGTCTTGAAACCTCAAGACGGCTGTTCAACACGAATTCTTGCTCAATAAACTCAACATGGAGAATCTACCGAGCAAATATCAAGGGAGTTTATCATTGTAATTCTTTTTAATTCCCGTATTTAATGTTTTATCTATACAACGAGGATGTTGTATAATTCAAGTGGGGGATGGAATTAAAATGTTTTACTTGTCCTAATTTTCACACTAAAATGCTTAAATTATGCTCAAATTTAAAAAAATTTCAAGCATACTTTTATGAAATTACTTGATACATAACCCGCACACAATAACCCGTGTTAGATATTGTGAGGATTTAACCTATCTGTTTCCAAATGTTTACCCAAATTCCACAAAATATGAGTGTGTCGGTGATGTAGTGGACTTTAGAACTTGGCTTGGTATATCACTCGAGACCACAATACTGAGTATTATGGATTTATTATGGATTTAGGAACTATCAAAGGAATTATCCGGAATTATTATGATCGTGAAGATGGTGAAACTACTCCGAGTTTCGTATATAGTTAGACAGCAAAAAAATCGAAAAAATAAGAAAAATTGCAACAAAAAAGAGAGAGAGGAAGAAAGTTTAAAGATAATCATTTCGCAAAGCAAGAACCGAACGAATTACACGAAGGATCGATTATTCATTGATACAAATCGACGATGTAAAGTATTGTACAAAGTGGTAGATATCACCACTTGCCTTGTAGAGTATGTAAAGTTTTGAGATGATTGGGAAGTTGACCGTTACGGAAACGCCAACTTAGGTTTTTTTTATCTATGATCAAGACGTTGTAAATAGTCGTGTCTTTATCATGGTAACGGTCGAGGAAAAGTGTCTAGCAACTTGTATTTTAGGCTTAATCTATTTGTTTCATGATTTTTATTTAACAACAATTTACTTTCCTCTCACCTGATAATTAGCCGCTGGTTTTACGCGAATGAGGATGTGTACATGCATGTCTATTCCATCGTTACAGCCATGTATGCATGTCTCAGCTGCCTCGTTGGTTTACGACTTTTGGTGAAATTTAGAAGGTTCCTACCCTATATCATTCTTCATTGTATCCGTTGGTTAAATTCAAATGGGGATGTGATCAAATACACATGTCTATTCCGTCGTTACGGCCATGTATGTGTGCTTCAGCTGCCTTGTTGGAGTGGTACTTCTGGTGAAAGATTGTAGAATGATCAACCGTAAGCCTTTCCATACAAAAAACCTATATTTACCTTTATAAACTTGTTACTCCTTAGCTTTAGTGGTGGAGATGTGTATCCTTTCCAAGCTTATGATAGAATACTCGTCACGACCGAGAAATTGAGCGAATTAGTTACATGTTACCACATAGATTAGTTGAGTGATTTGAGTGTTTTCATCTTCCTATTTTGTGAGGTGTTTGATTGTGTACTTGTAATAGATCAAATAAATGCTTTAACGAAAAATATCCTTAAGGATACATTTTTATAAACTTCTAAAGGCTACTTGAGGACAAGTAGTATTCAAGTGGAGGGATATTTGATGACATCAAATAACGTCTATTTTATAGCATTATTTATCCCATGTAATTAACCCATTTTGTATAATTATTGCAAAGAATTGTTACTTAATCGTTTGTATTTGAGAATTGCAGTAATTATGGAGTACTTTGTGAAGATTAGCTAAAAGGCACGCATTATGGAGATTAAATGAAGAGTTCGAGAAAGTCTAATGATCTGACAGCAAATACGCCGTATTATTCTAGACCTATATGACGTATCCAAGACTTTGACGAATCAAAAGACCATTGCCTGTCTTTGTAGAATACGCCATATCCACATCAACGATACACTGTATGTAATACTTTCGTCAACAAAGAAGAACAAGTTGGATTTACCCAATACGTTGTATCCATCAAGAAGATACGGCGTATCCGTGCCTACACTACACAAGAAACCACGAAGACATAAAGACTAATACGCCGTATCTAGGAGACCCCTATTCTCCGTATTCACAATATAGTAATAAAATATTCTGGAAGATATCAAACGTGGTCCTTTGGTATGTGCTTAATTACACATACCTTTTACCTATAAAAACGAGCCTAAAATGACTAAAATATATCAAAAATGCATTGTATTTGTGTGTTTTATGATTTATGTAACGGATATTCACTAAAGGACACAAAATCAAGCCAAAATGAACAAAACCGAGCACGGGAATGGAAAGAGTGTAAAAAGTCAAAGTAAAAGTCAACGAAGGTCAAAGTCAAAGACAAAGCCGAAACCAAAGAAAGTTTATCGGGCCAACCCGCACCCAAGTTAATGGGCCGGGTCAACCCATAAAGCTTTATCTATAAATTATAAAAGCCTAAACCCTTTAATCCATAACCGGCCCAAACCAAGAAACATAAGCCCATTACCACTTAACCATAACACCCTTCCCCTCTTTTCACTGTTAGTCCTAAAGGACTAACGTTGTTAGTCCCTTGTGACTAATACCATTAACACCATTAACCCTCATACCCTGTCCCGTTAACCCTGTTATCCTAAATCAAACATTTCCCGCCATAACCACTATTCACCCATCCCGGTCATTTTCACCTCGACCTCTGCACCCCTTTGACAAACCCATCACTCTCAACCAAACCCCACTTCATAAACTGCCAATTCCACCTTGGCAATCCCTCAACAATTGATTGGACAAGAGAAATAAAGGGCTTAGATTACAAGACTTGGAGAGCAAGATGAATAGATGGCTATGATAAGGGTTTCAAGCTTACTCATACAAGAAGCATACCCTTTCTTTCTCCTCACACAGAAAACACACAAGAAGACCCCAAGACTTTGATATCTATCTATAAATAGGACTATTGTAAGCCCTTGAGGCACATAGTTTTTAGTTAGTTTTTTAGCTTATATTTAAGTCTTTTTAGCTTATTGTACTGTTTTTTTAGTCTTGTACTGTTTTATTAAGTTTAATGAAAATTGAGTTTTTATGTTAAAATCTTGTTTTTATGATTAATGCATTTTATGTCTTAAAAATGTTTTATAAGCTCACAAAAGCTCTTTTTATCTCATACTTAAGCTGTTAACTTAAGCACTATAAGTTTTTCAATAACTTATAGTGTTTAAGTCTTTTACCAAAAATCACTCAAAAAAAGCTAAAAATGGATGATAAGCCAAACCTGGATGGGATTATGGATTTCACTAGCTTGTCTTTGACAAGCTAGAGCTTGTAGATCAGCTTAATGTAAGCTTATTTGCCCTGTTTTGAGCAAGGGCATTGTAAGTTTCTCATTTTCAAGTTTTATCTCATAAACTATCATAGCTTATTGTACTGCTTATTTGTGGCTTATTCTTGCTTATTTATGCTTATTTATCATGTTTATTGCTTATTATGCTTGTCTTGAAGTTTGTAGCTCATTTAATTTAGTTTTCATGAAATCTTGGTTTTTATAGCTTAACATTGCTTATTTTGTTTTGCTTATATTCAGTGCTTATTTCTTATTGAAACTTGCTTATTATTGCTTATATAACTTATTAAGCATCTGGTCTTTAAGAAACCCAAGCTTAAAATCTATTAATCAGTTTAAAAATATTGAAACAAGTTAGAAACAAAGTCTTTAAGTCTGCATTAGTTGGTTTGGTTTTTGTCAAAATCTATCAAAACTTTGTTAAGTGTCTTTTCAGTCAAAACAACTTTTTCATTTGGCTTTTTTGGCTTACCTTGAATTTCAAAATGCTTTTTGAAAGTTGTTATAAGTTCTTTAAGGTCTAATATTAATCTGTTTCATAGTCTTACGTCCATAAGGATCTGTCTTCACACCTTAATTTGAGCTTAAAAGTAGTAATTTAGAAAGTTAAAAAAATCCAAGTCTTGTGTGTCTGTGCAAATCAGCTTTTTCTTATTGCTTTTTCTTGGCTTATTAGATTTTCAAAATGTTTTCTGATTGATGATTTAGATAGCTTATTGTATAAGCTTTTCAGTGCTATAAGTCTCTAAGCCATAAGGATCCATTCACTAGCTTAAAAATAAGCTAGAAAGTGCCCCATTTGGCTTTTTGGTTAACAGTTTTGCGCAATATTGCTATTTGCTTTTTTGAGCTTATTAGCTTATTGGATTTGCTTTATATATGTTTAGTCCTGCTTATTAGGTTGGTTTTAGGCCCTTTTAGCTTATTTAACTTAGGTTAGAGCTTATTTAAGCTTATTAGCATTTTTAGTTTAAAATTTTAAGTTTAAAAGCCCTTTAAGTGATTCTGTCATTTTAGCTTAGTTTTAGCTCTTCTTGTTAGCTTATTTTTGATTCTTAGTGCTTATTTAGTTTAGCCGTAAGTTTTTTTCTGCTTATTTGCTTTTTCTTTTTGCTTATTGTGTCTAAAAATGCAAACAGTTTAGCCCTTTTTGCCCTTAGCTTAAAACCAAAATTGTTGCTTTTAAGAGCTTATTCCCAACTTATTTTAGGTTTTTGTAAAAAGTACTTTCACAAAAGTTGCTTATTTTTAGGTCTTAAAGATTTTTCAAAAAGAAATTTCAAAAAAAAATTACTTGGGAATTAGGGAAGTCAAGGGTGAGCAAGGCTCGAACCCGTGACCTCTACCCAACTCAACCAAGCATTTTAACACACCACACACAACCACTCTGCCCTTGGGACTTTTACGTTATAACATCACACCATTTAACTTTTAAACCCTTTTATCCCTATAAGCTTAACAACCCATTTTAGCTTATTCAGAACGGGGATTTTCAAAGCCATTGATCCTTTAATTCCCCTTGATGAACACTTAGCTACTTTTCGAGGTAATTAGTCTAGGGGGATTGAGATTCTTGGTTTTCTTAAGTGTTTACTTATGGCATTGCGTGAGGACACGGCAATAGTTTAGTATGGGGGATTTTGGTATGTGCTTAATTACACATACCTTTTACTATAAAAACGAGCCTAAAATGACCAAAATATATAAAAATGCATTGTATTTGTGTGTTTTGTGATTTATGATGTGCAGGTAACGGATATTCACTAAAGGACACAAAATCAAGCCAAAACGAACAAAACCGAGCACGGGAATGGAAACAGCACAAAAAGTCAAAGTCAAAGTCAACGAAGGTCAAAGTCAAAGTCAAAAGTCAAAGACAAAGCCGAAACCAAAGAAAGCTTATCAGGCCAACCCGCACCCAAGTTAATGGGCCGGGTCAACCCATAAAGCTTTATCTATAAATTATAAAAGCCTAAACCCTTTAATCCATAACCGGCCCAAACCAAGAAACATAAGCCCATTACCACTTAACCATAACACCCTTCCCCCTTTTTCACAGTTAGTCCTAAAGGACTAACGTTGTTAGTCCCTTGTGACTAATACCATTAACCTCATTAACCCTCGTACCCTGTCCCGTTAACCCTGTTATCCCAAATCAAACATTTCCCGCCATAACCACTATTCACCCATCCCTGTCATTTTCACCTTGCCTCTGCCACCCCTTGAATATACCCATCACTTCCTAACCAAAACCCCACTCATAAACTGCCATTCTACTTGGCAATCCCCTCAAACAATTGATTTGGAAAAAGAGGAAATCAAGGGCTTAGATTGCAAGACTTGGAGAGCAAGATGAATGGATGGCTATGATAAGGGTTTCGAGCTCACTCACACAAGAAGCACACCCTTTTTTTCTCCTCGCAACAGAAAACACACAAGAAGACCCCAAGACTTTGATATCTATCTATAAATAGGACTATTGTAAGCCCTTGAGGCACATAGTTTTTAGTTAGTTTTTCAGCTTATATGTAAGTCTTTTTAGCTTATTGTACTGTTTTTTAGCCTTGTACTGTTTTATTAAGTTTAATGAAAATTGAGTTTTTATGTTAAAATCTTGTTTTTATGATTAATGCATTTTATGTCTTAAAAACGTTTTATAAGCTCACAAAAGCTCTTTTTATCTCATACTTAAGCTGTTAACTTAAGCACTATAAGTTTTTCAATAACATCTGGTCTTTAAGAAACCTTAGCTTAAAATCTATTAATCAGTTTAAAAATATTGAAATCATTGTTTAAAGGGGTGTTTGGTTTAACTGTGTTCATGGGTCAAAATCAGTTGTGCCTTTTGGGTCATCTTAGTTTAACCTAAATTGATAATAAAGCAATTTTCTTTAATAAGTTGTTAAGTGTTAGAACTTAATTTAGGGTTTTTAAAAAGTTGTAGTTTGAACAGTGGGATGTATAACAAGTTTAATCAGTTCATAGGATTAGATCTTTGTAGGTTAAGTTTTTATCATGTTTTTGTGTTTAGAGAAGTGTTAAAACAAGTTAGAAACAAAGTCTTTAAGTCTGCATTAGTTGGTTTGGTTTTTGTCAAAATCTGTCAAAACTTTGTTAAGTGTCTTTTCAGTCAAAACAGCTTTTTCATTTGGCTTTTCTGGCTTACCCTGAATTTCAAAATGCTTTTTGAAAGTTGTTATATGTTCTTTGAGGTCTAATTTTAATCTGTTTCATAGTCTTAAGTCCATAAGGATCTGTCTTCACACCTTAATTTGAGCTTAAAAGTAGTAATTTAGAAAGTTAAAAAAATCTAAGTCTTGTGTGTCTGTGCAAATCAGCTTTTTCTTATTGCTTTTTCTTGGCTTATTTGTTGTTCAAAAATGCTGGATTTTGCTTTAGTGTTATTGGTTTTAGGCTTATTGAGTGTTCAGTTTTAGACCATAGCTTTTCATTAGCAATTAAATCTTGGTTAAAAAACTGTTTTTTTTTTTAAACTGTTTTGGTGAAGTAGCTAAAAAAAGTCTAAGTGTTTAATCTATCATCTTAATTTTGCTTATAACTGGCTTATTGGTGCTTATTAAAAAATTTTGCTTTTACAAAAGTTGTTAGTTTTGAGCTTATTAATAAGTTGTGTTAAAAAGTTTAGCAAAAATAAAAACCTAGGAATTAGGGAAGTCTCATGGTGAAGCTAGCTCGAACTCCGTGGACCTCTACAACTCAACAAGCCTTACACCAACCATCACTACATCTTGCGCCCTTGGGACTTTTCTGTCCAAGGGTGCTTTCAAATATTATTTAAACTCAATTGATAGTTAAGCTCATTCGAGCTTATTAGCTTATTTTCGGCTTATTCTTTCAGCCGATTTTCCACTTCATATTTTTCTTAGGATCCTCATAGTTCAAAGTATTTTTCACAATTTTTCTAGAATTTTAGAATTTAGTTTACTATTTTTAATTATTAATTTAGGTTAATTTTGTTTTTAATTCATAAAAAAACAAAATAAAAGTCAAAAAAATATAATTCTTTTTTTTAAATTTTCTTTTATCGTTTAGGATTGTTAAAAATTAAATTTGCATTTTTAGGGTTAAATTTGTAGAGTTTAGGTTTTTAAGGCTTGGGATTTGAATCTCGTTATCGGTTTTAATGTTTTAGCTTTAATTGCTTTAATTTTAGGCTTGTTTTCAGTTATTTTTGCATTTTATTTATAGAAATTCAATCCAAATCTTTGAATCATTCAAATTACGCGATCACGAAGGTAATTTCGATTTTCAACTCACGCCTCGTCGGAAAACGACCCGGGAAGGTTTTTTAGAGTTTGCTTTGGATAAAAGCAATTTTCCTTCTTAAAGCCTCGTGGAATTCTTATCTCTTATTATTGATTGATAATTAGTTATATATATATATTACTTATATATTATTTTTATAGCTAAAAACATCGAATCATCCTTACTTCAAGAAATCCCAATACGTCATATCCCACATCGCTCGATACGGCGTATCGATCAATATCTAGACCCTATAAATAGACGACCCAAAACTCAGTTTTAGGTTTGTAAGTGAATCCTTAAACCACCAAGTCGACCAAGAGACGAATAAAGGAGCATAGAAGGTCAGAAAAGAGCCTCAAGATCATAGGAAAACTCTAGTAATCTTCGCGCAACCGAATACGCGTTCGATTGAGGTTTCTTTATTTTAATCATTCATATATCAAACAGTGTGTATTTTTACAATGACTATCGGCTAATACCTTTAGGTATCAGCCTTGTTTATGAAGATCTAATGTTTGGTTTGTTTATCTTGATTGCTTAATTTATCGTTGATTGTTGTTTATGTTTATCAATTTATATTCGTTTACGTGCTTAAGTATGCTACCTATCATTCAACTGGGTCTAGTCCCACATATTTAATGCGCTGCAACTTCGGTGTTGTTTGGGCGTAGGCTAAGAATCCGGGAAAGCTCTCCATATTGCAATTTATATAGAATCATAGGATCACAAATATTGACCTATCTTTGCCTTTAGATTAGTGAGCTTAGCTGAGCCATAAGGTGACCTTGGTATCAACGAGTACGTTCTTATTCCATTGGTAAGGACTCGGACAGTGGACTACTAGTATATAAATCGCCGTTAAGCAGTAAGTGGGTAAAGTCTTGATGAGCTTGGGTTTAGTAAGAGCACTATTACTTAGATCCTAAGATAAATTATAATCAACATAAGGATGCTTTATGCGGATGCGTCTAATTGTGACAGAATTAGCGTGTCTAGGTGTTAGGAAGATGTACTACCTAAGTCTAGGAATGATATGCCCCTTCAAGATAAGACAATCATTGCACTAAATAAACAAACCTGTATTTTATCGGATTATTCATGATTGATACATTTTCCTTACATTAGTTCTCGACCGCTTCTCTATCATTTGTTTGTGTTCTTGTGTGTGTTTATTGCTTTACTTGTCATCAAAACCTTAGGTTAGATACACAAAACCGTGCCAGTCTCTCAGGCTGAAACCCCCATTTGCATTAATTTAGGTTTAACTTAGATAACTAAAATACTAATAGATTAGATATTAACGCTCTCGCTCTTAGTGATCGACACCCTACTTACCACAAAACTCCATCTGACCGGGTATACTGCCCGTTAAAGTGTTGTTTTTAGGTATAGTCTACATAAAATAAATAGTAAAACTTGATACATAAATAACACCTACACAACGACACATAAAAAAGCTAAAATCCTAGGAAGTAACTTTGTAAAGAAAAATGACTTGGTATTAATAACAAGAAAGCCTACTCTAAGCCGACATAAGAGTAACAAACAACCACCAATCTTAAACCTTGGTCAAGGCCATTTAAAAAGTAGGATCCAAACGCCCCATAAAACAGCCCATGGGAGACCTAATGTCCTATATCCTAAAAGCAACTATCATCAAGTCAGTTGGAACTATAGAACACAACAAGAACAACAGTTCCAACCACCTATGTATAATCAATGGGGTCCTTATCCTCCATTTCCATATATGGGTCAACCAAATGGTATGCATAACACTAACAGACCCATGAGATATTGGGGACCGAATGCTTGAGTTGTTTCATGGTTCTAGGTACGTCTAAAAGTCAATCTTGAACCGGATGAATGGATCAAAGATAGTGGTTGCACAAAACACATGACGGGCAACAAAGATCTCTTCTCATCCTACAAGGCCATAGACGGAGGTAATGTAGTGTTTGGTGGTAACACTAAAAGCAAGATCATCGGGAAAGGTACAATTTCTCATAACTCCCTCACTATTCATAATGTTAGCCACGTAGAAAACCTTAGTTTTAATCTTCTTAGTATAGGTCAAATATGCGATAAAAAATGCAAAGTATTATTTAGTGAAACCGGTAGCGAAATAATTAAAGACGGCATAACCATAGGAAAAGGAATTAGGAAAAATGGCCTTTACATAATGAAAATGGGGAACTCACCAAAAGATACTCTTTGTCTAACTTCAATAGATGATACTTCGACCTTATGGCATCGAAGATTGGGTCACGCCAATATGCGACTTTTACAATCGCTATCATCTAAAGAGCTAGTTAGAAACTTACCAAAACTAAAATTTGAAAAACATTTTTGTGACGCTTGCAACGTCGGAAAACAAGTACACGAAAGCCATAAGGCCAAAAACATGGTTTCAACTACTAAGTGTCTAGAACTTTTACATATGGACTTGTTTGGTCCGTCGGCCGTTCAAAGTTACGGAGGGAACTTCTACACTTTGGTCATTGTCGACGACTATTCAAGGTATACATGGACAAGATTTTTAAAACACAAAAATGAAGCTTTTGATCACTTTGAAATATTGAGCAAAAAGATTCAAATTCAAAAGGGTTCCCCCATTATATCAATACGTACGGATCATGGTCGGGAATTTGATAAAGAAATACAATTTGGAACCTTTTGTGATGTTAACGTTATCACTAATAACTTTTCGGCACCACGTACTCCACAATCAAATGGGGTAGTAGAACGTAAAAATAAAACCTTACAAGAAATGAGTAGAACAATGCTAAATGAACAATCAATTCCTCAAAAGTCTTGGTGTAATGCCGTTGACACCTCCACCTACATTTTAAATAGAATTCTTATTAGATAATCCTTCTCAGTACTCCTTTATTTTTCTAGTAGCGGAATATGGTTCATAAATCTTTGATTTTTTTAAAATGAGTGTTTTAGGGGCTCAGATGATTCTTGAGTAGTAATCCAATTCATTATTCAAATTATGACTTGGATTACAAATTCAATCATCTTGATAGTTTTGAGTTTGAGTAAGAAATCAGACATACTATTTGCTTGGAGCTCGAAAAATATCAAGTTGCCTCTCAAGATATTTCTTCTACTTCACATGTTTTACCAACATGAAACATGAAGATATCCATGTACTTTTCCAAGATGAAAAGAATATGACCTTGATATCCATCTCACACATGCAATGTTGGAGTCATGTTAAATCTACTTGCTCGAATGAATCTATTCCAACTCACGCAACTTTAGTTAGAAATCTAAAACCCGAACGCCTATTTTTTCCTTCAAACTCATACATCAAATTGTTTCAAAACACTTTCTTTAATTGCATTGATTAATGCAAATAAAAACACTTTGTGTGTCATGCTACTTGAACGTATACAAAGAAACACATGGCCAATATGTCGTTTCAAACACGTTCAATTATAGCTACATAAAAAGGAGACGTAAGGTTTTTTCTCAAAAAACATTTTTTTCTATTGAGTCGAGAAAACCGCATCTCCAACATATAAAAAAAACCTAATTATTTTTTAGTTCGGCGGTTCCGTTGGTTTCAAATCTGGTTCTGTTCTGCCTATAGCACCGGCAAAACCGGCAGACCTGTACTACATTTTCAAATACGATTTTTTCCTTCATTTTTTCCCTACAATTCATATCTATCAGCTATAGGGCATAGAGGTTGACTGTAGGACAAATCGAATGATTAGATTTTCTCCTAATAAACAAGAAATGCATTAAATCACTTCAAATTTCTCCTATAAAAGGACCTCATCTAAAGTTTTAACATCACCAAATATCTTTAAAATGCCTAAAGATAAGAAAACTAACATAAAAAGAACCGCTAGAATTAGTGTCCGACCATGTTGTTTTAACAATCCTCGAACATCGTCACCACCTTATCAACCTCTTTCACCACCAACGGACTATGTATCGGCTCTTCTACCAACTTCTCCAACCTCTATTCTACCACTCTCACTGATCATCTCTCCGACAACCTCTAATGGCAATCTTTTGCTCACTCCTAAATCAACACCTCCACCATTGACCTCGCCACCTACGACACCAACTCAACCTTCAAAACTCACATCACCATTAGCCATCAATCTTGATCCCATTGAACTTTTATTCTCTACTCCTCCTAACTCTCCTCAAGCCTTTCTTGACTCCCTCGGATAACTTCCACCCTCGACAACTAATCCTCCACCTCCTCGACTATCATTTGACACCATTGAGCATATGGCTAATGAACTACCTCATATTCCACCCATTAAGTCAACCTTTCCATCTCCCTCTCTAGACATGGAACCACCTCTTCCACCATTACCACCACATCTCTCACCAAATCTACCCTCGATCAATCCACCACTTCTGTCATTGGGAACTTATATTCCTTTCCCTATGCTAACTCACGAAATGTATTATGAGCATTGCCAATGAACTCAAGCCATCGTCGACAACTTCCAAGGAGAAGTGAGATTCATTCTCAACCACGTTCTCGATCACCTCAATGTGCTTTTGCATAATTTTTAGAATAAAATTTAGAAGTAGAATAAAATAGTTGATTCGTTAAGAATCTATTGTTCTCTTTTATTATGATGTAATGTCCTTAATGTTCTCCTTTCCATGAATAAATATTTGTCTTGCTTCCAGCTTTGAACCTATTAATAATGTGTGATCATTCATAAATATGATTAAAATTCAAAGGATTTGACTTTTCATAAGTCAGCCGGTTCTGTCTGATAACAAGCCGGTTCTATTCAAGGAACAGAACCGGCCAGCCGGTACTACAGAATAATTTTTTTTCTTTATGTCCTCTAACCTTTCTTTTGTAGGTATCCACATAGCAAGGGAAGCATATCTCATCCTATTTAACTTGTTTATTTTGCCGATTTCTACGCACCTCTCAAGGGGGAGCTTACCGATTATACTAGAATCGGCAGACCTAGATTGACCTATTCCATTTTTTTGTTTCGACAAAAAGGGAGAGAAGAATAATGGATTAAAATAAATCTCAAACCATTGAAAATCAGTTTGAAAATCAGTCTTTGTATTTTAAATCATTATGTTTTTTCATCAACAAAAAGGGGGAGATTGTTAATACAAATAAACCCATAAAATATGTTTATTTCTATCTCACGACCTTCCTAGTTTTATTGATGACAAAACATAAAGAAACATTGTGCTAAAACCATCTCTAAAAACATAAGCTTTTAGAACATCACAAAGTGTCATAAATATATGTATACATTATTTTATGTAAACCTAAACTATACACAGAAATGTTTTCTAATTTCTATTTTATTTACATCATACATGACCTAATCAGATGCAGCAAATCCAAGGGTAATCTTACAAGATTTCACATGATCTCTCAAGATTTTGCAAATCAAAATTAGGATTTGGATATTGTAGGCCGGTTCCATTGATTTTGGCTGCCGGTTCCATTCATCAACAGAACCGGCAGAACCGGGCTATAGTAATTTTTTGGCTATAAATACCAAGCCATTTCTCATGTTTTCTCACACCTTCTCACTTAGAAATACTCTCTAATCATTTGATCTTTCTCTCTATTTCTTGCATAGTTTCCTTTAGCATTTTGTAGATAATTTACTTCAAAGAAGAAAATTGCCAAACACCCCTTCAAGACAATCAAGTTTCAAGCATCTTGTTTCGAATCTCCATAGCATCATCAAGATCACATTGCTGAATCTTAAACATCATATTGTAGTTGTTAGTTACATTTATCTTTGTAAATCAAGTGTAGTAGTGTTGGTTTGATTCTACCGTGTGAAGAATCCGGTATTTAGCTTTGTACTGAAAAAGAGGTGTAAGCAACATTGTGAGGCTTCTCCGCCGATTGAAAGGAGTACGGTGACTAGTGTTTACAAACTCTCGAGTAGGTAACTCGGGAAGTGGAGTAGGGCAAGGAAGGTGTCCTTGTAGCCGAACCATTATAAATACTTGTGTCTTGGTTATCTCTTTTTAACTCTCCATTTGTTTGTTTTTATATCTCTTACATCATATACCAATACCAATATCATAGTCACTTCACGTATAGTTTCAAATAAATTTTTAAATGGTAACAATTAATAAGAAAACTATTCAACCATCCCTTCTAGTTTTCCATATACCCTTTTAAACCTTTTCTTTTATGAAGTGATATCTTACATCGATGTGCTTGGTACGGGAATGCTAGACGGGATTGCACAAGATGGCTATGGCTGCCTTTGAGTCACAATACATAGGTATTTTGTCAAAGTGAAAGCCATAATCTGTGAGCTGAGTTCTCAACCATAGAACTTGAGCGCAGCACGCAGATAAAGACACATACTCGGCTTCTACTGAAGACATTGAAGTGCAGTCCTACTTCTTGGATGACCAACTGACTAGTTTATCACCACCTAGAAATTATATGCCACTAGATGTGCTCTTACGTGAATCGAGACAACCCGCGTGATCCGAATCTGAAAAAGCAGTTAGTTAGAAACCAGTGTCCTTCGAATACCAAAGTCCCATGTTAATGGTATTCTTAAGGTACCAAAAGAGCCGTTTAACCAAAGTGATATGTTTCTCAGTCGGTTTCGCTAGATGGCGAGCACAATAACATGTTGCATGCACAATATCTGGTCTACTTGCTATTAGGTACATGAGTGCTCCAACCATACTATGATATTTTGTTTGGTCAACCGGAGTACCACTCAAGTCAGCATCTAGGTGTTTCGTAGCCATTGGAGTACCAATGCTATCACATGAGGTCATACCATGCTTTATAAGTACATGTTGAGCATACTTAGCTCGGTTTATAAAGATACCACGCGGGGATTGGTGGATCTGAATTTCTAAAAAGAATTTCAGCTCCCTCATCATAGACATTTCAAACTTGCTGCGCATTAATTTTTCAAACCATTTTGAAAGTTTTGGGTTTGTAAAACCAAAAATAATGTCATCAACATAAATTTACACAAGCAATATGTCTTCCCCATGTTTAGTTATGAACAAAGTTGGATCAATAGAACCTTTTGAGAATCCTTTGGATACCAGGAAGTTGGAGAGTTCATCATACCACGCTTTTGGTGTTTGTTTGAGTCCATATAATGCCTTTTTAGACGGTAAACTTGGTCAGGATGATATGGGTCTACGAACCCATCTGGCTAGTTTATGTACACTTTTTCCTTCATAGGTTCGTAAAGAAATGTTGTCTTGACGTCCATTTGGTATATTAGAAATGATTTGTGTGCAGCATACGCAACGAATAACCGGACAGCTTCCAACCGAGCAACTGGTGCAAATGACTCTTCGAAATCAATTCCTTCCTTTTGAGCGTATCCCTTAGCTACAAGACGAGCTTTGTTGTGAATTACAGTATTTTCTTCATCACATTTATTTTTCCAGATCCACTTCATGTTAATGACATTTTTGCAGAGTGGTTTGTCGACTAATTCCCATACATCTAATCGATCAAACTGGTGAAGTTCTTCCTGCATCGCTTCAATCTATGCAGAATCAGCCATGGCTTCTTTGATGTTCTTTGGTTCGGTTCAACTTACGGTGAGTGCGAACATACACATCTCGCCATCTGTTTCTAGTTGAGGTCTTGTTCTAATTGATTGAGAAGGATTTCCAATGACTTGTTCTAACGGATTATCTTTTGTCCAACGATGTTCAGAAGGGTGTCATTGATAGAATGTATGCATGTTTGATGAGTCAACATGACGAGGCGATGTCTCCCCTCTTTCTTGTATCAGTGTACTAAAGATGTTTATAAATTCATCTTCGTCAACTTGTGCATATTATTTATTAGTTTCTGCTTGATTAATGTTCTCAGTAGCAGTGACAGTTGGTGCTTGAATTGGTGCTTGATTTATAGTTTCAGGCGTTGTTTGAATGTTCAATGGAGGTGTATTTGCAGCAACAGTTATTGAAGAAGATGGAGTTGTGTGTTGTTGTTGACGTTAATTAGGTGCATCAGCAGTAGTTACAATGGAAGACTTTGACACAACTTGAGTAATTCATCGAACATCGGGCTAAATAGCAAATCTAGCTCATTTGACGTTGTTACTGTCTCAGCTGCCTGAGGAACATTTTCTTGACTTTGGGGACCAGGACTTAAACTATCATGTTCAAGTGTCGTGGTCGAACATTGTGGAACGTGGTCAGAACTGACGTGATCTGACGCCATTTGAGGTAATTCGACTATCATACTTGTTTTCTTGTTATATACCTGATATGCTCTTGACTGAGTAGAATACCCTACAAAAATACATGCATCACTTTTTTCCTTTATTTTGTCAAGATTTTCACCATCTCTGACGGTGTAGCAAAGAGAGCCAAAAATGTGAAAGAACTTAACAGACGGTTTCCGGCCATTGATGATGTGGTAAGGTGTTTTCTCATGTCAAGGAATTACGAGTGAACGGTTTTGTGTAAAACATGTTGTTGCAATTACTTCATCCCAAAAGTACAAAGGAACTTTAGCGGCTCTTAACATTGTTCGAGCAGCCTCAACAAGAGTACAGTTCCGTCTTTCGACAACGCCGTTTTATTCAGGTGTTCGAGCAGTTGACGTATCATGTTTTCTACCTTCTGTTACAAAGTATGCATGAAGAGTTTTATTCAAGAGTTATGTACCTTTGTCAGTTCGAACTGTTATAACTTAAGCATGAAGTCCTTTTTGGACAAGTCTGAGGAAATCAATAAGAACTTTAGGTGTTTCGTCTTTGGACCTCAAGAACTGAGTCGAAGTATATCTGGAGTAGTCATCAACAATTACGAGAACATATTTATTTCCATTAATACTTTCTACCCGTATGGGACCACATAAGTCCATGTATAGAAGTTGTAACCGTCTCTTGGAGCTTGGGGTAGTCTTTGTGTGAAAAGACTTTCGTTTGGCTTTCCCTAACTCACAAGAAGAGCAAAGATGATCTTTGACGAATTTCAATTTGGGAAGGCCAGTCACAATATCATACTTCGAAAGCAAGTTGATGGTATCAAAGTTTAGATGGGAGAGACGACGATGCCATAACCATGCTTGTGACGATGAAGCTTTAGCCATTAAGCAAATTGGATTGGGAGTAGATGTGTCTTGAAGAGTGATGGAATACAGATCTGTGCCACGAGAACCTGTGAGAAGATCATTTCCCTTCAAATCACGGATATAACATTGGACTTCCAGACAATGAACTTCCAAATCTGCATCACAATACTTGTCCAACAGAGAATAAACTGTGATTCAGCCCGTCGACTAATTAACCTTTTGATAGTGAACATTTTCCTTGAAACCAGATCTCCTACAAAGATCGGTTGAACATTTGAATCATTCCAAACTTCATATTACCCAGAAATTTCTCACAAATTAGTTGAAGTTTGAGATTTTCTCAGTCATGTGTTAGAGCACCCAGAGTTGGCGATTGAATAGGTTTATCTCTACGATGCTGCACAAGAATTAGCATGACAATGGAGTCTGTATTTGACCAAAGTGGAACACCTAGGAGTCATAGGTTCCAAAATATTAGCAGTTCTAGATGCATTTCCTAGAGGCATACTAACATTTGTGTTGACATTTCCTATTAGGGAATTAGGTTTCCATTTGATCCGGATGGTGTAAACTTAGGATACCACCAACTACATGTCTTACTAACATGCTCATATAGCTTCCTAGTTGTGTGTCTAGGTTTCTGGTTAGTGGAATCTGAAGCAACTGTTCTCTTAAGGGGTGTTGCAACAAATTGGTTCACAGTTCGTTTGTGTCCTCTAGTACTAATAGACACAGCCATGGGAATTTTAGTCCTAGAATTCATGCCATTAATATAGTGAAGAACACACATATCATGATTGTCATTCAGCACATATTTTCCACAAGTAACACAAACAAAGTTTACATTCGAGGTCTTAGCATTCAAACTGTCATTACACGCAGTTACAAACGTTTTATTATTTGAAAACTCAAAATTCCTACCACTTCTTGCTTCCTCCCTTGACTATTGTTAAGCATGACTCTATCTTCCAGTTGATTGCTCTTAAGCTGTGGTCTGCTAACACTAGTAGTGGGAATTACTCTGTTAGCAGAAAAGACTACGCATTTGTTAGTTTTCTAATGGTCTTGAGGCAACCGTGGTGTTCTAGTTTGATTAGGCTTTGTGTGCACTTTATACATTCCTGGAGCAATCACATTTGTGTTCTTGAAAATTGTCATCACATTCTGAGGCAAAATCTGTGCAGTGACTGGTTTTGAAAAATCATTGGACACATTTTTTGTGGTAACTGACTTTGACTTTGAGAAATCTGTCTTTGCAAGAGAATCTGAAAAAGTAGCTGGTTTACCAAAAATTGAGTAGATTTTGACTTTTAAAAGGCATTTCGGTCTGTGAAAACCGATGATTTTCAAATCTTGTTTCAACATATTTTCCTTTCATCTTTTCTATATGAGTTTCTTCATACTCACTTATGCAATTCCTTTGTCTTGTCATTGAGCTTTCAAGTCTTGAATTTCAAAATATTATTCACGTTCTTTCAAAAATACGTTTGACTGATTTTCGTTGAAAGATTTATCATTTTTTATCTATTCTTTACATTGTTGTAACGCAAGTTCAAGATTAATCGCATGTTCCTGAAGTGCTTCAAAACTCTTTGACATTGTTATACTTTTTTGTACAGTTCTTTTTCAAGACGCTTTCTTATTTGTTTCCAAAGCGTCCAGATAACCACATTGCAAAATTAGTTACTTCGTCCAATTTCTGTGTACACTCCATAGTATTGCTTCATGTGATCTAGCATAAGTTTTATACCCTTGGAAAGTCGGTTGATTTCAATTCAAAAAGCTGTGTGTTTTAAGTGTTCAGTTGAGAATTGAGAGTGTTCTACTTCATGTTCATGAGAATAAAGTATCTCAAAATCAGCAACCATTTCACTCTTTCAAAACAATGGGAAAATTTTCTAATTTAGCATATGATTTTGATATTTGGGAAAAAAAATTCCTTTAATGGTATTTTGAATAAACGGATCTATATGACCAAAATATGTCCTTTTAGCAATTGTTTGTTTGCAACGTTCCACTCCATCAAAAATCGTGTCAACACTACTTTTAATTTTGAAAAGTTCTTTAGAGCTTTTACACTTTTGATCCCACGGAATGGATTCATCCATCCGTTTTTCTAACAAAATTGTTTGTTTATTAAAAGACTCTTTTGAATTTCCATTTTTTACAGGTGTATGACTTATTTTTGACCTTTCTGAAAAATATCTCTGTTCAGCAGACTTTTCACGTTGTGGAACGAACAAATCATAAAGATTATTCAAGTTTTTATAATCAAAAGGTTTGATTAAATCACTTAATTTTGATCGACTTTCTTGGGCAAGACGAATCGTTTCGTCAGATTCAGGAGCTAACATTAAGGCAAGATTATCATTATAGCAACCTATATCATACAGACAAGGATTCACTCTTTAAGCTTTCTTGAGGAACTCATGTTTAAAAAAACTCGTTTTACAATTATGATTAAGCATATTCATTGTTTGAACCGATTGACCGGTTTTATATACAATATCATCCAAAACCTTGACTTTGTTTTTCAAAGCAATGACCTTTTCAATTTCTTTGTCTTCACGAGTATTGTAAAACTTCTGTTGAGACTCTTTTTCTTGTAACATTATGGTGATGGTTTCTTGATGTGTAATAAGCTTCTTTTTTATTTCTGATATCATTTGATTTAAATCGTTTATCTTTTGAGTATATTTATTAAATGACTTTTCAGAAGACATTTTGTATGAGATTAGTATCCCTCTAGCTTTTGCACAATCAATTTCCACCTTTGACGCATAATTCGCATCATGATACCTATCAAGTTCAGCTTGAAACTTCTTAAGGTCTTTGGACATCAATTGATTATTCTTTGCTAGTTTAGTGTTTGCTTCTTTGAAATGATTATTTGATGATTCTAAGCATTTATTTTTGTTTTTAAAATATTCAATTTCAATTTTCAATTTATCAACTAAAGTCTTGTTTAATGATTCCAACAGTTTATTACGTTATTTGCTTTCATCAATTTCACATTTTAGTTTTTCAATTAAAGAAGCAAGCAAATCACGTTCTCTAGCAAGATCATCATCATCTTGGTCAACCGTTTCTCCATTATTACAAAACATATCAAATGAATCATTAGTGATGTTAGTGTCACCTTGTTCCTCCAGATATGTGTTATTAACAGATTCAGGTTGCTCAAAATGTTCATTTTCAATGGCAAACACATTATAGTTATCATCATTATTTTGTACCTTTTGCAATGGCTCAGAATCAAAGATGGGTCCTTAACTGTCAGCAGCATCTGGAGTAACCTCTTGAATCTGTGCCATATACATATAATGTGCTTCCAATTCCTGATCTGTTGGTTTCTCATCTGTGTCACACCTTCCAGTCAGCTTAATTGAATTCAACTGAAATGCAGCTTCTCTTGCTTTACACAATAGCTTCTTTCCTTGTGATAAGCTGCATCCTTTGTGAGTTTGTTTCGATTTATGACATTCCCTTGCTACATGCCTATATTCCTTGCAATTATAACACTGAATCCTAAACTGCTGCACCACCGGTGTACTTACATTCTCCTTAGCCCCAGCAACATTAACTACCCTCTGATTATCATACCCAGTGCTTTTGTTAATCCTTGGAGTATTATCCTGAGTTGCTCTACTGGTGTTTGATGAAGTTATAAGTTTGTTGTTGGTAGGTTTGTAGATTTTCATGAATGATTGAGAAATTAAAGCCATGAGTTTATCAATCTCCTTATCCTTTGATATTTCATCATCTTCAGTAATCGTGGTAAGTTCTTGATCATAAATAAGAGCAGAAGAGTTGACAATTGCTTTTCCTCTATTTCTAGTAGCTTGTTGTGATCTGGTTGAGGAATTTTGAGTGTAGTGAGTATGATAGTTTTGAGGATGGTAAATGATGTTGTTGAGAAACAAGTTGCAAGTGGATTCTAGCTGTACGTGCTAGTCTTTCAGCTCTTTTCTCTGTACACTTTGGTCTGGTGTTGCTTCAGATGTCTTTAAAGTTTTATGATAGGAGACAAGTATGTAGCTCATTGACTCTGATTAACAGTGTCACAAACTCTTTGCCATTTAATAGTAATTGAAAGTAAGAATTTGGACATTAACTTGATGATTTGTAACATCTCACTGTTTTCTTACAAGCTCTTCCATCACCTTGTAGAACTTGAGTATTACGATTCAAGTGATTCACCATCCCGTGATGTAAATTTTCTTAACTCCCAATATAAATTTGTTTCAAGATCTTGGATATTGATTGATTCACCATGTTTCAACTTTTCAATAGCTTTCCACATTTCACATGCATTTGGACAAGCATCAACCGTGGAGTAGATATCGTTATTATACCTGTGAGAATTATCTGACGCTTCAGCTTCAGTATTTTAGTTGATCCGTATGGTCTGGTGATGCAACATTTCTTGTATTCTCCTTATACCTTCTGTAGTGTGTTTCTGAACTACCTTTAGCAACTGGAACGGTCTTTTCAGTCCACTTGATTTTGATTAGGTGGATTTCATTGAGACAATAGTGGTTGGGTTCATTGTTTGTTTTTGGTCTTTTGTTTGTTTTATTTTTTTTGTTCTTATTTGGTATGATTCTTGTAGGTCTTTTCATTCTTTTATTGTTTATTTCTTTTCTTTTTTTTTTATCTTTTCCTCTTTTTTTCTTTTATATTGATGTATATCTTGATCTGGATTTCCACTGAACGTAAATTACCCAGTGCTAACATTGGTGGACCGGTCTTTACACATCTTCCATGATAGCATTGTGAAGAGCATTCGATGTTTGAGTTTGCAAATTGTTATTGGTATTTGACATTTTAAAGTTGTTATGAATGGATATCGGATCTTAAGTAGATAAAGTGATTTGTTGTGATTGTAGATGAATACAATTAACTTCCACGGGATTTTACAAGTCTATGATTTAAACTGATAAGATAAAGTTACTTGTCGGGATTTTACAAAATTAATAGAAAAACCATGAATGAATAATTCTTTTGAAATTGAAGAGCTTGAGCTTTTGTTAACAATTGATGAGCTTAAAAGGGCTAATGGCGAAATCTGATTCAGTTTGGAGAACTAATGGTTGAATTATAACTTGTAAGGACTAATGGTGAAAAAAAAGAGTTTAACGCAAGAGGGTTAATTAGCAAACAAAGGACTTGTAGTGAATTAATCTTGAAACATAGGGGCTGCATGTGCCATTTTTGAAAAACTTGATAATGAATGACAAATTTTCCCTCCTATTTCATACTTCTTCTTCGTTTAAATTTGTAACTTATGGCACGATTGGATATTTGATCTTATGAACTCATACGGTTATCGTCGATGAAAACTAAATACACCACGTTGATCAAAAAATGATCACAATCACAATGGTATAGGTTATAGGTCCCGTAGTTAACCAATACGCGAAACCGAAAATCCCGAAAATTACTTAAAACATGTAGAGTTTATTTTTGTGAAATTGCTAAATCGGTTCCTAATGCTTTTGATAGTTCGGTTCCTACTAACTTGCACGATAGATCGGTTCTCAAAGATACTTGTCAATAGATCGGTTGCAACAGACTTATCAATAGATCGGTTTGTGCTTGAGTAGTCAGTAGATCGGTTCCAACTAGAATGATTATAGATCGGTTCATGTTGAATTTGCTGATAGATCGGTTCTCACTAACTTCTCAGTAGATCGATTCTCACTACGTTCTCAATAGATCGGTTCGTACTTTCGTCCTTGTCTTCAACCTTTGTGCTAAACTCCAAACCGTACGTCCTTGTCTTTTGTCTTCAAACCGAGACAAATAAGCTGCCCAGAATAAGCTTCGTAAAAAGCTAGTAAATAAGCACTTTTAATCACAAATAAGCCATGACCGACGAGAACAATCAGTATGCTTTTGTTTCCTTAAAAACCAACAAAACAAAATAAGACAAGAAAGACTAGTCTGTTTTTTTTTTATTCTTTGTTGACAAACCAAAACAGAACGCAACTTTATTGTTCGTAAACAGATTCAAACGAATAATTTTGAGGAGTAAAAAGAAATGAAACGAAGCTTAATAATCCACACGAAACACTTATCCGCCCCTTGGCTCTTGATACCACTTGCTATCCCAAAACTTAACCCATATCACAACAATAAGCCATACCAAATAAGCAATAAGCTAGAAAAGAGATAAAGGAAAAATAGAAAATTAGAGAGAGAAACAAGAATGGAATATTAGATTAGAGAGAAGGAAAGAGTGGTGGATGATTACACACACATACAAAATGTAAGAAATGGCAACCAACACCCTCTTCATGTGTGGAGAGGGCCTATTTATACCCTTAGCCAACATATGGCGTGTGGACTTTCTAAAAGGGCGAACTTGGTTAACTTGGGACTTTAAGCCCGAAACTACGGACATATTAGAATACTAATCCGAGACCATTCAATTACCCGACTAGCCTATTACATTACAAGACTTTCTTTGCCTTAATAAGACCGATAACATTCTTGTTTGACTTAATATAATTAAGGCTAACATATTTATATATGGTTTACGCAATCGATTATATCGATGGATGTGGCCGGAGTCATTGGACGAAGGAGCCTTATATGAACATATACATATTTTAATTATTAGATAATTAGGATCATAATTGACATTTGCATGACTTAATTGTTAAGTGTTTTTAAATAAGTGTTATATGTATTAGTTTAGTGTTTATATTGTTTTTATTTTAATTTTTGACTTGTGAGAAAATAAAAAGGGTTTTTCGAAAACTAAATATAAACATAGACTAATAATTATGAAATAAGATTTATTATGGATTATTAATTGAATTTAATAGTTTATAATGTGTTTTTAAAAACTAAAGATTTAATTTTTATCAATGACGAAATTTGAAAAAGTACTATTTAGTTGTAAGGATAAGGTTCAGGGAGACTCATCAAGACTTCGGTATTTTTTGATACATTACCTTATACCTGGACTATGTTGTAGTTTTCTTACCTTGCATACTATTAAGGAACTCGCAAATGGTTTAGGGTTTGAATGGTTTTTAACTATTCTTTAATCTTTTCTCGTGATAAAATATAAAATCTTTAAGATTTAAAAACACGTTGAATAATCAATTTTTATTTTAAGGTGACACTATTTATACATTAGATGTATAGAAAATATTTGATACCGTAATAAGTAACTTAATTGAGTAAAGTTGTTATTAAAACATATGATACGAAGATGTATGCATGCTTCTTCGTACATATTTGCCATGTCAAATATAAATACCCTTTTTGGAATAAGTTATTTTCATCCAATTATGGAAAAACACTTGTAGTTATTCTCTTTACTATGCGTGAGACGTATGTAGAATTGTAACCCCAAGGTGATTATACACTTTTTCGTGAGATGTTAGTGTTACATAATCACAGTTTTTGATTGGACGACTTAATCAGTTTAGTGGTGAGACCTTAAACGTGAGGCATAGATGGGATGAAACATGCCTACTAGACATTATTGTAATAAAGTAAGTCCCATAAGGTTTTAGGAATTGCACCGGTGGCAATTATTGATCGTCAATTACCTTTTGAATACACCATCACTAGCAGATCAACTGATGTGGTGGGGGTATGTCAAGTTGGTTCCTAACCTTAGAAAATTAATTGTTTATTTAATTAAACATGGGTAGTTAATTTTCTTCAAAGAGTATTATAAAAAATACTAAATTCTTGAACTTTTATGGTTTTGTAGATGGCACAGCCTGTTCAAAACATAAATCATTCGGCTTTCATGTCGATGTTTGAAAGAGAAACGTTCTGGTACAAATTTCAATGACTGGTTTCGTCAACTTAAGTTAGTCTTGAGAGTTGAGAAGAAAATGCATGTCATTGAACAACATTGAACAGCATTTACCCCCTTGTCTCATGCTCGGGAGTATGACTCCTGAACTACATAGATAGTTTGAAATTTTTTCTCCTTATGAGATGCTTCATGAGCTAAGAACCATGTTTGAGAAACAAGCTGGAGTGGAGAGATTTGATCTGATCCAAACATTCCATGCTTGCAAAAAAGAAGAGGGTAAACCAGTTGCTGCATATGTTCTTAAAATGAAAAGCTATGTTGAACAACTGGAGCGTCTCGGTTATGTGCTACCACAAGATGTTAGTGTTGGCTTAATCATGAATGGCCTTACTAATGATTTTGTTGGATTTGTGAGAAATTACAATATGCATAACATGGGGAAGACAATTGGTGAACTACATGCTCTGCTTATTGAGTATGAAAAGGGTTTACCTAAAAAGGCTACTACACCACAAGTATTGACAATTCAAGGTGGTAGAATCCAGAAAGCCAATAAGAAATCGCTTAAGGCTAAAGGCAAGGGTAACTCTAAGGGCAAGGGAAAGGATAAACAAGTTATTATCCCTAAGCCTAGAAACCCTAAACCTTCTGCTAAGGAGCACCCAGCTAAGGATGACGCCTGCCACTATTGCAAGGAGGTGGTCATTGGAAAAGGAATTGTCATGTTTACCTTGCTGAGTTGTTGAAGAGTAAAAAGCAAGTTGGCACTGCCAGTTCTTCAGGTATCTTCACAATAGAATTATTTTCTTTTTCTAATAGATCCTGGGTGCATGACACTGGCTGTGGTACTCACATTTGTATCACTAAACAGGGTATTAAAGGAGCAAGAAAGCTGAAACAAGGTGACCTCTACTTGTACGTAGGCAATAGAGTTCGTGCACAAGTGGAGGCTATTAGAAGTTTTGACCTAGTTTTACTTAATGGCTTAGTAATTTGTTTAGACAATTGTCATTATGCACCTTCTATTACTAGAGGTGTTTCAGTTTCTCGTTTGGTTAAAAATGGATTTGTCTAGTGTTTTACGGATTATGAATAATTTCCAGTTTCTTTAGGAGTTGATAATTTATCTTTATTTTACATGTGCTATTCTACAGTCAATGGATTCATGACAATTGATTTGTTCTAATTAGGTGCAAATGTTATTTCAATTTATATTGTTAGCAATAAAAGAGGGCAAGCACACACTTGGGACTCTCTATATCTGTGCTCTGTCGTCTTTGCTATTACGCAAAAAACGTATTGAAAAGCTACAACATGACGGGCTTTTAAAGTCAACGGATGATGAATCCTTTGATTAATGCATGTCTTGTTTATCAGGCAAGATGACAAGGAAATTGTTTCCACATCGTCCTAAAAGGGCAACTGATCTTCTTGGCCTAATTCATACTGATGTCTTTGGACCACTTAGACATGTGTCAAGACAAGGTGCTAGCTACTTCATTACTTTTACGAATTATTATAGTCGGTGTGGCTATATTTATTTACTTAAACATAAACATGAGGTTTTTGAAACGTTCAAGGTGTTTAAGAATGAAGTAGAAAATCAACTCGGAAAGACTATAAAGGCGCTTCGATCAGATCGAGGAGGCGAATACATAAGCCAAGAGTTTAAAGATTATCTAAAAGCTTGTGGAATTGTCCAGCAGCTTACTCCACCTTATACACCACAACACAATGGGGTGTCTGAAAGGAGGAATCGTACTTTGTTAGACATGGTTCGATCAATGATGAATCTTACAACTTTGCCATTATCCTTTTGGGATTATGCTCTTGAGTCTGCTGCACGCATTCTTAATATGGTTCCAACCAAGAAGGTTGATAAGACACCATATGAACTATGGTTTGGAAAAGTTCCTAATTTGTCTTACTTAAAGGTCTGGGGTTGTGAGGCTCTTGTGAAGAGAGATACGCCTGACAAACTTCAACAAAGATCTGTTAAGTGTATCTTTATAGGATACCCAAAGGAAACGATGGGTTACTATTTCTACTTCCCACCGGAAAACAAAATAGTTGTTGCGAGGTATGCTGAATTCTTTGAGAAAAATCTTTTGTCTCAAGAAGTCAGTGGGCGGGCGGGAGAACTTGAAGAAATTCAAGATGAAGATATATCACCTTCTGAAATCACTAGCGAAATTCCTATGGAGGTTGAAGGTTTCAAACCACCTCAAGAGGAAGAAGCTCCTGTTCGTAGGTCCGAAAGGCCACATCGAGCTCCTAACCGCTTATGTCTAAATGTAGAAGTTGAGGAGCATAGTTTAGGGGATCTTAATGAACCCGCTAACTATAAAGCTGCAATGTTAGATCCGGAATCTAATAAGTGGCTCGATGCTATGAATGCGGAGATGTAATCCATGAAAGATAATCAGGTCTGGCGCTTGGTTGATCTTACTCCTAATGGTAAGACTGTTGGAAGCAAACGGCTTTTTAAGAAAAAGACTGACATGGATGGCAATGTACACACCTACAAAGCTCGTTTTGTAGCAAAGGGATTTACTCAATCTACGAGGTTGATTATGAAGAAACGTTCTCACCCGTTGCTGACATTAGAGCTATTAGGATTCTCATAGCTATAGCGGCGTTCTATGACTATGAGATATGGCAAATGGATGTCAAAACTGCCTTCTTAAATGGTTATCTTGATGAAGACATCTATATGGTGCAACCTGAAGGCTTTATTGATCCTAAACATCCCAGGAAAGTATGCAAGCTTCAAAGATCCATTTATGGTCTTAAGCAAGCATCAAGAAGCTGGAATAAAAGATTTGATGAGGAAATCAAAAGGTTTGGATTTACTCAAAATCTTGATGAGCCAAGTGTATATCAAAAGGCTAGTGGGAGAAATGTTACATTCCTCATCTTGTATGTCGATGACATAATCATCATGGGAAATCACATTCCAAGTTTACAAAGTGTAAAGGCATATCTTGGAAAATGTTTTGCCATGAAAGATTTAGGAGAAGCGACATTTATTCTTGGAATCAAAATCTATAGAGATAGATCGAGGCGATAAATTGGACTATGTCAAAGTGCTTACATGGATAAGATCTTAAAGAGATATAGGATGGATAATTCCAAACGTGGTTACATCCCCATACAAGAAAGACTTGACTTGAACAAAACGCAAGGTGCTTCAACACCCGAAGAGGTGAAGCGTATGCAGAATGTACCTTATGCTTCGGCTGTAGGTTCCATTATGTATGCAGTGAGATGCACTAGACCTAATGTTGCGTTCGCACAAAATATAACAAGCCATTTTCAACAGAATCTTGGTGAACCACACTAGACTGCTGTGAAAACCATTCTTAAGTATTTAAGAAATACTAAAGATATGTTCTTGGTTTATGGTAGAAATCCTGAAGCTGAACTTAGAGTTGATTGCTATTGCAATGCTGGATTTGAGACCGATAGAGATGAAATAAAATCTCAGACATGATACGTCTTCATTTTGAATGGAAGGCGCAGTAGACTAGAAAAGCTCCAAGCAAAGTACTACTGTAATGTCTGCTACAAAAGCTGAATACATAGCTGCTTCAGAAGCAGAGATGGAAGCTGTTTGGATTAGGAAGTTTATTTCAAGGCTTGGTATAGTACCAACAATAAACGAACCAATTAAGATGTTTTGCGACAATTCAGCCGCACTTCTTATTGCCAACGAACCGGGGGTTCAGAGGGGCGTCAAACACTACCATAAAAGATACCTTCTTAAAAGTTCACACATATGACAATCTAGCATATCCTTTTACGAAGGATTTACCGAAATGAAAGCTTACTCAACATGCTAGGAGCATGGGACTTCGTTAAGCTAGTAGTTTCATACAGATATGTAGTAGTTTCATGCAGATCTGTGTTTAGCATTTGGATAAGGGATGTTAAGAAAATTTTATTAATGATAAAGATACAAGGTATGAAGTTATATTTAATATAAATTGTGTCCTATATTTGCATGTTTAATCCGTGAATAATATCATTATTTTAAATAAGTCCGTTGTCGATACTGGCGGGAATATTGTTGAACTAAGTACACATTCCTTAGTGATTGTGTTGATATTGTGAAAATAGGAGGATATGTCCCACCACACTCACATGATATTCATTAAGATGAATAATATTGATTTCCTACCATAAGGATATTACTTTAAGTGGATCGTCGTCTCAAGAAAACCGTAGTAAGTGATTTTAATTATATAAAATCCTTAACATGAGATGCCATAGTCTTCATAAGTGGATAATCCTTCTTGATCTAGTCTAAGTTATCCTGAAAAATGGATAACTAATAAGGGCTATTTCAGAAGTGATTTTAAAACATGATGACTTGGCACTTATACTCAATATGAAATTTGTTCCTTCAATAGTTGAAGAATGATGCCACTGGTCCCCTCGAAGAATGTAATCAATGTGTGTATGCCGTATCCGAAACCATGTTCTAAAATGTCTCATGATTTCGGTAATCTTTGATTAGTTACAATAATACGAGAAACATAATCGTTAAATAATTGAATGACTTTGATCCATATCTATTTTTAACACAGTGTCAGAAACAAAGAGATTGTAAAAACCTAAATTGAGTTAAACTTCAATTAGTCACCCCCCTGCTGATGTACTTCCTTCATTCGGAATACAAAACGAACCCCATGACTGGAGTTGAACTTAAATTTTGGGACATAAAACGTCCGACATTCGTTTCATCAAGATTAAAAGAACACCAATCTGAAATAAGAAATTCACCAAAACATTAGAATGCACGAAATTTTCACGCCCCACCAAAAGAGATACCTATATACCTTTAAAAAAATTCTTATACACAAATAAGCTTATTGAAAACTGTTTAGAATTATGGAAGAAAACGGAAAAATTCATGTGAAGAAAATGTTGCAATATTCATGGGACAGTGAGAGTGTTTTATGACAGAAGAATATAGAAATGTTAGAGTCATATATTCTAACAAGATGTATAGAATTGAAATTAACGAAAAGTTAAATATGCCCCAAATGTCAAAATAACTATACGAACCTCAGAAGGCGCAACATAAGGAGTTGGTGTATTCGTTGTAAGCTTCAGGACATACTTTACACCAATCATCTTGTAGCCATGTTTCTTTCAAAGGTGCTAAAACATAGGCATATTGTTTTACGCCGAGCCTCTATCACTGCATTTTCAACATCTACTACGGCCTATTTATCAAATTACTAAATTAAAATATTCAAAAAAATGATATATAATAATAATACTTTTGATTTTATAGATAAGCTCTAGATAGATATTCAATTAAACTAGTGTTATGACGTTACAACGCTCAATGAAAAGCACATATTATTTCAAACAACTTAATCGACTATAAAAATCTGAAATTAACCGGTAAAAAGATATGACCGATGAGCCAAGTACAGTGATTTCAAGTTTACAGTGAACGAAGCTTAAATTCTTGAGCGTAAAAATTATACCGTGAAAACGTTCAGCAAGTCGAGCAATGAAGAGAAAGTGATCACGTGATACGAAACCCTAGCCACATCATCAGCTGGATGAAGAAGATGATGAGTGTTTGTTTTGGAAATAAAATGGCTCAAATTTGTATTTATACTGTTGAAATTGAATTGACCGATTTTGACTTTTAAGAGTCAAGCATGAGAGAAAAGGCGAGAGATGAAAAACTTACCAAATTCACCAAATTGTCCTTTCTAATGTTTCAAAATCCGGGCTGATCTGACCGGTTTAACTGTGAACCTGTCGGGTGATTAGAGGCCGGTTTTGAACGAAAAATCCGGTTAGTAGCTTGACCGGGTCAATTGAAAAACCGGTTTTAAAACATTGCCAAATTGTTCTTCTTATTAAGAGCCGGTAACAGATTTGGACCAAATTGTCCTTTGTTACTTGGTCACTTTATATTTTTTTTTGTTTTGGGATAAGATGCAGATATTAAGTTTTCAAAAATAAAAGTAGTAATTATACTTAGAAAAGCTACAAAAGTGAATTGAAAAAACTCGTTTTTACCTCTTATGTCGGAAAGAAACAAACACAATTAGGTTATGTTTGGTGCATGGCTTATCTGATTGCTTATATGGGAAGAGGGGGGGGGGGGTGGAGAAGGAGGGGGGGTGAAAGGGGTGTGGGGAGTGGTTGGGGGGGGGGGGGAGGGGGGGGGGGAGCTTGATCTTATGATATAAGTTTACGTTTGTCGCAACAAACTTTATGAAGTCTATAAAGCTATAATCATCTATAAACATGAAGCCATGAAAAACAAGCTTATGCTAAGATTTATAGTTAGTAAATTACTTTAAATAACTTTCAAAATATTAATGGATAATACGTAAACGCTTGAATCTATCAATGAATTTTAATTTGAATGTATTTTTGTATGCGAATTACATTAATAAGCATTCATCTCTAATTAATTCGCCAAACAAATTAATAAAAATACAAGCTATAACTTTCAACTTATAATATAAGTTGCAGCACCAACTCCAACTCTAGCTCCAACACTTTTCGTCAAACTTACCCTAGTTTTATTTTTTTTATTCCTGCTTGCAAACACAAGAGTAAAACAATAAACTTCATCCAATTTCTCTTTACGACCGCATATACATAACAGGGCGGTTCCTGAGAATTTTGCTACCCTGGGCGAGACAATTAAAAAAATGCCCCTAGTAATATTGTTAACGAAACAACGCAATATTTTCTATAGATTTTATTTAATCTATATAAAATAAACACATAAATATTTGATTATATGCAAGGTTGCAAAGATCGCGAATCGGTAGTCAGACGGTCGACCCCCTTTAGCTTGTAATCGGTCTAAGCGGGATCGATCGGTGATTAATCGGATTTGCATCTTCTACAATTTTTGGGTATTATCGGGGGGTTTTGAGTTTTGCATGTTTTCGGCAAGTTTGACCACCATTGATCGTTGTCGACTGTTTTTTTTTTTATCGACTTACACAAATCGGCAAGGTTGGTGCCCATTATCGTCTAGGCGATGACTAATCGATCTTGTAGACTTTTTTTGCGACACTGATTATATGTAAAGACAAAACATCAAAAAAATGTTAGATAGGTGTAAACATGGAACAAAGGTGTATAAACATGTCTATAAAGATACCTCACTTGTTCAATATTAACATGATGGGTAATGTTCAGCTTTATGTGATTGTACATTGATGATTTAATCAAAGTACAATCAGATAAGCAGAACATTACCGACTCATTGTTCACAATGAACCTTATCCTTAATATGAATTGGACATCCTTGAAAAAAAGTAAAATGGTAGAAAACGGGTAACATTTAAAAGCAATGGACCCATTTAAACAATGATTAGCATAATTGAGTGTGAAAGTGTCAATTTATGTAAACATGCATGGTAGCGATAGAAAGCACTGTGATATAGGTAGAGCAGGAAAGAATCAAGGTGGATAAGAAGGAGAAGGCTTCGACTCTTTGAGGTGCCGAGATAGAATGAATCAAACTTTTCTAGAAAAATAGTTTAATATGTAAGACCATATAGTTTCAACTACGTCTTGATATTAGTTTTTCCTGAGCCTAACATCGAATGGTATATGTTTTTGTATTCGTTTTTGGTATAAAGGGGTGAGCAAGAAAACCGAAAAATCCGAATAAACAGAAAACCGAAACCGAACCGAACTACTAATTCGGTTTTCGGATTGGATATGGTTTTGACAATCGAAACCGAAAACTAAACCGTAAACCGAAAACCGAATTCACATAATATATATATATATATATAGGATAAAGATCAAATAAAAAGACAAATATTCGTGAGAAGGATAAAAAGATTTATTTTTTTAAAACAGTTCTCAAAAAATTCTGAAAAAATTTCACAAGATCGTGTATGTTGGTACATGAAAAAGTTGTAAAGGAAGTTTTTCTAAAAGTTGATAGTTTTGCCGAAAATTTTTTATTAAAAAAAACGTTTGTGCATTAAATCGGTTTTTTTAGCAACAAAATTCGTTTTGTACCCGCAACTTCTTTTGACTTTTTGCATCAAAATTTTATTAGCGACATACAAACTATAACAAGACCGAAAATTTTGTGCGCAACACAAATATTTTTTTTGCATCAAAAATTTCTGTTTTTGCGCATTAAAAAAATGGTATAAAAACCAAATTAAAAAACGTTCTTTTACAAAAGGTTTATGCACCAACATACCTGATTTAATGGAATTTTTTTGGAATATTATCGAGAACTTATTAAAAAAAAGCTTTTATTATCCTTCTCACGAATATTATGTCTTTTTATTTAATCTTCCTATATATATAATATAAAACTATAAACAAATCAACTTTTATCCTAATATAAAAAAATATTTTTTATGCTTAAAATAATTTTTTTTGCTAAATACTTATTTAATTATTAATTTTTTAAAAAATAAATTGTGAAATTCGAGTTGTTCCGAGAACCGAACCGAATTCAAATTCGGTTTTCGGTTCGGTTCGATTTTCGGTTTGACCCAAAAATTTTTTTAACCGAATCAACCGAACCGAACTAACCGAACAACCCAAAAACCGAACCGATCAACACCCCTATATATGTATATACGCTTTTGTCACTGAAAAGCCCATTAAATGAATATGTCTCCTATTAAAAAAATCTTTCACTAATTCAGTTGAGCACCTTAACCTTCAAAAGACATGATTTTTTTTGCCTCTATTCATGAAATTATGCTTCCATGTAGTTTATATCCATTAGGCTAGTACTGTCTTTGCAATCCTGATGAGAAAGAAATCAGTGATGATGATGACGATGATGGCAACCATTAGCATCATAGAAGAGATCGTCTCTTTTGTTGTTCTTTTTTTTTTAATTTATGATTTTTGAGAAAGATAGGTTTTTTTATTATGGTAATAGATGAGGAACTGGGATTTAGATTTGGGTTATGGTGGTTGTTATAAGGCATAGGTGTAATAGTGAGGTGGTGAATATGTGAAGAAAAAATAATCAAAATTCAATAAAACCTGTAAAAAGTGATGACGTGTCAGTTTTTAGTCCTTCGTAACCGGTTAAAAACGGTAACATTTGAGAACGTTTGTAACTTTTGCGTAAACTATAAAGTTAGGAAGGTATTAATGATACTAAAATCACCATCTTGGTAATATGTGGAAATTTTTGAAAGTACGTTGGTAATTTTTGACTTTAACCCAAATGTTTCATCTAAAACTTACAAGTTTACCGAAAGACTCATGCACTTTTACTATCATATACAAAAGATTCATGTAGAAAAATATCTAATTAAAGAACAATCTATTCAATCTCAACCATTTATTTTATTTACATCTAATGACTTTGATTAAATCATATGTTAATTTAATTAAAAACCTCGCTTTCATCCAATTTTTTAAAATTAAAATATCTCTCAAATCCTTAATCGTTACACAAATTTAATTATACCATCACGAAGAGAATTAAATTATCTTTCTATAGACGGACACTTTTATATACTTTCGACGAATTTTTTTTTTAAATTTTCGCTTAGAAAAAATCACACGTGATTCGAAAAATCACATGTGATTTACTAATCACACGTAAATTTGTAAATTCACATGCGATTTATGAATTTATAAAATCACACGTGATTCGAAAAATCACACGTGATTCGAAAAATCACACGTGATTCGAAAAATCACATGTGATTTCTTACACTAAAAATCATACGTAAATTTGTAAATTCACATGCGATTTATGAATTTATGAAATCACACGTGATTTATTACTTTAAAAATCATAAGTGAATTTGTGAAATCACATGCGATTTATGAAATAGCACGTGATTTTTAAAAACAACAAATCACAAGTGATTTTACAAATCACGTGTAATTTTTCTTGGCGGAAATTTTAACACTAAAAAGTTGTCAAAAGTATACGAAATCGATTTTTTTAGTTACGTCTGAAAAAATCACATGTGATTTTATGAAATCACATGTGATTGTGCTACAAATCACATGTGATTTTTTCATACGTGACTGAAAAAAAAAATCGAAAAAAAGTTTCGTCGATAGTATATAAAAATGCCGCTCTATAGAAAGATGATTTAATTCTCGTCGCGATGGTGTATTTTTTGTCGTTTGAAGATTTACCGTTTGCAAGATATTTTATTTTTAAAAAATAGGTGGAAATTGGAGTTTTTTAATTGTTTTTTTTATTTGATGAAAAATAGATGGCTCTGATGTGTTCTTTTGTTCTTTGAAATGATATTATTCTATCATGATCTCACCTCAATTATTGTAATCTTTAACTGATTGATTTTATAAAAACTTATTAAGTATGTTGGGAACTGAAAAGAAAATATGAAAATAACAACTTATGATTGATTATTAACTCACTTCACTATGCAGTGTTACCTCAAAGCAATAAGAGGTTTAAGTAAGGATTACAATAAAAACATCTCTAGTGATACACATATCTAGGAACGATCTCACAAGCTTTAACTTAGCAATATCAAACATCCCACGAATATGTTTTGAATATTCTAAGCTCCTTTTTAATATCCATACACCCACAACTCGGAAAAAAGTAAAAAGGGTCTCATCTTATCGTGACATTATGCATGTCTGAAGTGACACTCTTGCCAATTGCAGTTTTTATTTACAAATTTTAAAGATAATGTGAAACTATATAAAAAAACAGTGCGACATTCATGCAGAGAAACTATCTCATGAACTTTAATCTAATGTTGTTGATTCATTAACATATTTAGTTATATGGTTCTCTTCTCGTTAACTATTTATTCAAATAAACTTGTATTTAAACAACCGTATAAAAGCTAAAACAATACAACACACAAACATTGTAAAATAGTTTGTGTTAAGTTAGGATGGGTCAAAGGTGTTTTTAAAATCAAAACTAACACAACATGAATCGCCGTGGACCGCGGTAGACTGCGATGGACCGCCGTGGACGTTTGTGAAAAAAGTGATCTTGAAAAGTGTCGTCGCAATGCTAAAGACTAAAAAAATTAGTAATACCAAGACATAAAACAACAAGGATCGCCGTGGACCGCGGTGGATCGCAGTGGACACGTTGATCTATGAGGTATCACTCATTTTTTTAAAGGCTTAGTTTATAAGGCTTTATGATATATGATAAGTACCCAACGCTGAAACAATGGCCGTTTTGTACCGCTCCCCTCTCCCCCTCACCCCGCCCTCCCTCGCCTTATCCCCGGCGGCGCAATTTTTTACGGTTTTCTTTTTGTATTTTATTTTTTTTGTATTTTTATAATTTTGTATATGTTATAAAACTGTGACACGGAAAAAACAGAACGAAAAATATAAAGTTTAACAGGTCAAAAGTATGAAACTGTCAAAAATTACGGAACATAAACTGATAAAAAAACTGCGTTGCACTGTAAAAATGGGTCTTTTGTACCTTTTGGCACTATGCAGTGAGCCAGGGGGGGTACCAATAGGGGTACCCTTTTTTAAAGTCACTTGTGTACCTTTAAAACTAGCAGGCGGGGATCAGATCTTAGCATGACTTATTTTTTTAGTCTCTAGTGTTATGGCGACACTTTCTAGGGTTAATTCGTTCACAAACGTCCATGGCGGTCTACCGTGGTCCATGACGACCCATGTTATGTTATGTCTTGGCATCACTCATTTTTTTTAGTCTTTGGTGTTGCAATGACACTTTCTCGGGTTAATTTTTTCACAAATTTCCATGATGTTCCATGGCGGTCTACCGAGGTCCACTACGGTCCACGGCAATCTATGTTGTGTTATGTATTGGAAGCACTCATTTTTTAGTCTCCGGTGTTGCGACGACACTTTCCGAGGTTAATTCTTTCACAAACGTCCATGGCGGTCCATCATGATCCACGACGATTATTGTTGTGTTAGTTTTAACTTTAAAAACACCTTTGACCCATCCTAACGTAACACAAACTATTATACAAGTATACAACAATTGTTTTTTCTTTCCAAAAGTCAATCTAAGTAGTTATACAATGTAAACATGTACTCTTTTCTTCAATACTGAACTTTTCATATGAAGGCAATCTTATATATAAACAATTGCAAATAGTAACAACATTACCTCATAGATCAACGTGTCACTTGTGTAACTTTAAATCTAGCAGCTCAGGGTTCAAGTATTGTCATCACTCATTTTTTTAGTCTATGGTGTTGCAACGACACTTTCCAGAGTTAATTCTTTCACTAACGTCCACGACCACACTTTTCAGAGTTAATTCTTTCACTAACGTCTACGACGGTCCATCGCGGTCCACGACAACCCACCGCGGTCCACGACGATCCATGTTGTGTTATGTCTTGGCATCACTCGACACTTTCCAGAGTTAATTCTTTCACCAACGTCCACGACGGTCCATCGCGGTCCACGACGACCCACCGCGGTCCACGACGATCCATGTTGTGTTGTGTCTTGGCATCACTCTTTGTGTTAGTGCAAATATTACGATATTTAATCTATACGATCTCTTTATGTTTTAGTGATGACAAACATGTAACTTGTAATACGTAACGTAACGTGCGCAAGTTACTCATAATCACAAATTATCAATGCATACTTGCATCTACATCTCTCGACGTCTCAAGTCTACATTAACATCAACATTTGTTTGCACTCGACGTAAATCACGTAAGGTATGTACAAACAACATTAAACTTGTAGGATGATCAAAGAAATAAGTTTTTGTCTTAAACTTTATAATTTTTTAAATATAACAAAACTATTTCTCAAAAATTATTTAGACAAATTATTTTTGAATTATAAAGAATTGTTTTATTTGGTAATTATTTTGAATTTTAAAATCTGGTCATTTCCCCCATAAAACAAGTGTCACTTTCACCAGATAAACATTTCACCACAAGAAGACAAAAACATGAGCGTCTGTCGGGGCGGCCCCCGTAAATACGACGGTCCCCTAATATATATGGGGGCCGCCACTTTCAGACAAACAATTTTTAGCTCCTATAAATACTGGGTCACTTTCAACTATTTTTATAACCTTTTGCACATATTTTTTAAGTTATTTCTCTCTCTATATCTCACTAAATCTCTCTAAACTCTTTAATCATTTAACTTGTTTAATCTTGTTTAAATATGATTCAATCTTTTGTTCTTTCCTTATTTTCTCAAGTGCAAAAGAAGAATTTTGGTCATCTTCAAGATCCGAAGTTATGTAGTCTAGTTAGTCCATTTGTAACATTTGTTGCATATAAATCGAGTCTATGTCTTCCAATCTTTAGTAGTGTGTAGATCTAAATGATGTATATATATTTGGATGGGTTGATTGTGGGTTGGTTAGTATTTTAGGTCTTAAAATACATTGGTGAAGTGGTAGATTGGTTCTAGCTAAGATTAAGACTCGACATTTAGCTTAGTATCAGAAAATAATGTAAGCGACGCGATTTATGTGTTTAGGCCATAAAATACAAGGTTTGGTATGTTGGGCCATAAAACATAACGGGTTTGGTTGTACCCGAAGAAGAACTTGACATCTAGCTTAGTGTCGGAAAATAATGTAAGCAAGGCTATAAGGTTTTCTCCGCCAAAAGGGAGCTTGTTGATTAGTGAAATAACTCTCGAGTTGGATACTCGGGGAGTGGAGTAGGGCGAAGAGGAGCTTCGTTACCGAACCACTATAAATCATCGTGTCCGGTTTGCATTTCCATTTACTTATCTCTTTACGCTTTTATTTACTTTATCGCTTTACTTTTATATTTGCTTTGTGTTTATGATTGTGTGGATAGTTGTGTATATTGTGTTACTTGTGATTGTGTAGTACTTTGTAGTTAATATTGTGGTTGAGCTTGTGTTGTTAAGATATGCGCTAGTTGTTGTAACTATATTATCAACACTTCTCATATTGCGTCTAACTTGATTGGTGATTTGATACGAAAGATCCAGTCCAAAAACATCTGCTGGAGGCGGTCCCCTAAATCAGGCGGCCCTTTGATTTATCCAGGCGGCCCCCATATATTTATGGGACCGCCGACAGTGAGTTTTGTAATGACTAATCTAAAGTTTTTATAAAGGAAACGTATTCACCTCCCCTCTATCTTGTAATCATGCTTTGCATTATCTTTAACCTCGTTTTAATTTCAATCAAATGTATTTTGCAAATAATAAGTGTAGGGGAATTTATCCAGCTTTTGAGCCAAGTTCAAGCATGTTAAATAAATTGTTTAGATTAATTCGCATCAGTTTCGAGTCATATGATTGAATTGTTAAATCTCAGGTTTTTTGCAGCTATTTGTACAGGAACTAACTTATGGAATCAAGTGCAGGAAATTTTTTTATCAAAAACAACAATTTTGTTTTCACAGAACGTCGAGACGGCGTCACGATTTACACGCGACACCGTCACCATGACACCTGTGACGGGGTCACAACAACCCCGACGGCGTCATACGCCCAGATCTAGAAAACTCAAAATTTTTAATTATTTTTGAAAATAAAACTTGCACAACATTTAAAATATGTAATATTCTTTTATAAACCTGCAAAAACCTAATGAGTTTAATAATTCTCTCATACTATCTATCGAGTCGAACCCTAAATTCACATTGTATATATGTTTATCGCATATTTTATGCTTGGTGTAGTTGTCTTTGTCTTTGATTACAGGTTATATTTGATGAGAAGAAGCTTGGAAGTTCTTAGGAAGTTTTATTGGATGATTCTTGGAGGATGATTTAACTAGTTATCATATAGTTGTCCTTGCCTTACACGTATTCACCCCCATATATTTGCAAAATACCTTTAATCTAAAGTCTTTATAAAGGAAATGTATGCACCTACCAGGATTTCATGAAGTGTTAACCACTCAACTTCAAGGAAACAGAAGGAGTTGTCAGGTTGATAAGGTGGTTTGAGAAGATGGAAACAGTTTTCCATATCAGCAATTGTCCAGAGAAATACCAAGTCAAGTATGCTACTTGCACACTGTTAAATAGTACACTAACTTGGTGGAACTCACATAAGAGGACTATTGGGACTGAGGCTGCCTTCGCCATGTCATGGAGAGAGCTCATGAAGTTAATGGCTGAAGTGTACTGCCCAAGAAATAAAATTCAAAAGATGGAATTTGAACTTTGGAATTTGACCGTGAAGAACAATGATTTGGCTGCATATACTCAGAGATTTTAAGAGTTGACTATGATGTGCACCAAGATGGTCCCCGAGGAGGAAGATCGGGTTGAGAAATTCATCAGAAGACTCCCTGATAACATCTAAGGGAATGTAATTGCTGCTGAACTTACAAAACTTCAAGATGCCGTTCGAATTGCTAACAACTTAATGGACAAAAAGTTTAAAGGATATGTTGTGAAAAATGCTGAGAAAAAACGAAGATTGGAGATCAATCAGAGAGACAACCGTGGACAGCAACCACCATTCAAAAGACAGAATGTTAAAGGTCAGAATGTGGTGAGATCTTACACGACTGGCAACAATGAGAGAAAACCATATAATGGACCATTGCCTCTCTATAACAAGTGTAAGCTTCACCATGAAGGCCCTTGCACAGTGAGATATGAGAAGTGTAACAAGGTTGGGCATTTGACCCGGGATTGTAAGATCATAAATCCCGCTACTCCTACTCAGAGGGGTCAAGTAGTGAATCAGAGAATTTTAACTTGTTTCGAGTGTGGAAGGCAAGGACACTTCAGGAGTGATTTCCCAAAGCTGAAAGATCAAAACCATGGAAACAAAGCTGGGAATAAAACTGGTGTTGGTGAAGCAAGAGGAAAAGCTTATGTGTTGGGTGGAGGAGACGCTAACCTCGATTCCAATGTCGTCAAGGGTACGTTTCTTCTCAATAACCATTATGCTTCTATGATTTTTGATTCGGGTGCCAATAGAAGTTTTGTGTCGACTACTTTTAGTGCTTTGCTTGATATAACCTCCAATACCTTAGACGTTGGCTATGCTGTCGAATTAGCCGACGAGAGAATTTCTGAAACTAATACCATACTTAGAGGTTGTACGTTAGGATTATCAGGTCACCCATTAAATATTGACCTAATGCCAATCGAACTTGGTAGTTTTGACGTCATCATCGGCATGGATTGGTTAACGAACCATTATGCGATGAGAGTTGAGATCCTCAAAAAACAAGGGCAAAAAAAAAAAACAAATGGGTTAATCCTAACCACTCATTTTTTTATCATTCACTTTTTTACCTTTTTCTTAAAACTCAAATATCTAGCAAACGATAAATCGTTAAACGAAAAAAATACACCTATCAGCGACGAGTATTTTTTTAAATCATTCTAGAGAGGGGACTATATATACTTTCGAACGAACTTTATTTCGATTTTTTTATTTCACATCACGTCAGAAAAAATCTCAATGGGCTTTGAATCACAAATTGAGATTGTGATAACAAATCTCATGTGATTTTTTCAGACGTGATGAAAAAAAAACGAAAAAAAGTTCGTCGAAAGTATCCGCAACGAGTAATTTTTATTCTTCTTATATGAGAGGCACATATATAGAAAAGTTTTTCGAAGAACTTTTTCGATTTTTTTTTTCATCACGTCTGAAAAAATCACATGCGATTGTGATACAAATCTCATGTGAATTTTTCAGAGGTGATTTTTTCGACGAAACCTTTCAAAAAGCCAAATAGAAGTTTAATGTGTTTTCTGTCAACTTTTTAGCCAAATTTCTAGCTTATTTAGTGCTTTTCAAAAATAGTTGCTTTTATTAAAAGTGTTAGTTTTCAGTGTTAGTTTTAGGATTAATTTTTGATAATTTAGGATTTTTTTTAATTGTCATGTTTGTTTAATTCCCGTTTACGTTTTATGCTTTCGTGTTTAATTGTCATTGCTTGCTTATTAGTTTTCGTGCATTTATCTACTTGTCATTTTTATTTAGTAGGATTTAGAAAACCCAAATCAACTCTTGTTAAAACTATTCACAACGCGCGATCACGGACTTAACCGATTTTCAATTCACACTTTGTCGAGGGGAAACGACCCAGGAGGTTTTTGAGACAACTTTGGTTAAAAGTTCGTTTCTAGAACCCGACGGAAAATACTTACTATACTATTATTGATTATCTTCCTTATTATTACGTATTTATATATGTTATATATATATATATATATATATATATATATATGTGTGTGTGTGTGTGTGTGTGTGTGTGTTAAAAAGGACGGATCAGTCACCCATTCAATATTGACCTAATTCCAGTAGAACTTGGTAGTTTTGACGTCATTATCAGGATGGATTGGTTAGCGAACCATCATGCGGTAATCATTTGTGACGAGAAGATCATGAGAATTCCCTATAGAGATGAAGTTTTGATAGTTCAAGGTGATAGAGACGGCAAAGGAGAGAAGTCGAAGTTGAGCATTATATCGTGCACTAAGACTCAAAAATATATTGAGAGAGGCTGCCCAATTTTTCTGGCATAAGTGACGAAGAAGGAAATCGAGGACAAGTCGAAGGAGAAGCGACTTGAGGACGTGCCGACTGTATGGGACTTCTCGAAATTCTTTCCAGAAGACTTGCCTGGGCTACCGCCTATGCGACAAATTAAATTTCAAATCAACTTGGTCCCTGGTGCTGCACCCGTGGCACGAGCCCCGTATCGATTAGCTCCGTCGGAACTGCAAGAACTGCTTACTCAACTACAAGAACTTTCTGATAAGGGATTTATAAGACCGAGTTCCTCATCCTAGGGAGCCCCGGTCTTGTATGTCAAAAAGAAAGATGGATCTTTTCGGATGTGTATCGATTACCGCGAGCTGAACAAGCTTACTGTGAAGAATTGATATCCACTTCCGAGAATAGACGACTTGTTTGATCAGTTGTAAGGATCAAGTGTCTACTCGAAGATCGACTTGAGGTCTGGTTATTGATAAGTGTAAAATACACATATCCGTTGTGCCTAAAATGACCCAATTAAGCCCAAAATACACTAAAAATGGCAAAAATATACTTGTTTTATGTTTTGTGTGTGCAGGTACGGATATATCAAAAATCATAAGAAAACTATCAAAAACAGGAAAACACGGACACGAGGAATGGAAGAGCACAAAAGAAGCCAGAGATGCAAAGCCAAAAGCAGGAACAGTCAAAAAGTCAAAGCTGAGGTCAACTCTTGGTCAACAGAAGACAAAAAAACAAATGTTACCCAAATAGTCCCTCAAGTTTCAAAAAATCACACAAATGGTCCCTAAACCTAAATGGGTCATACCCGGATCTAAAAGCCCAAAACCCTAAACCCATTTCCCTTTTATAAAATCCAGGGACTTAAGTTGCC